>VKOC01010941.1:0-15623 GCA_009364415.1 Spea multiplicata
TAATTTATATTATAATATAGATTTCTGTTGTCACCATGCCAACGCTATTTAATTGCAACAGTTCCATTATGTTATTCAATTAGTTACAAATCCCCAAAATTAAGAACGTCTGCAAAATAGTTAATTTATTTTTGTAAAATCTAGCAGTCCTTAAAAAAAAAAAAAAAATAGAAAAACAGTAGCTTGTGCTGATATGACTATTAATCAATGCCAGCAAACAACCTTGGGAGTAAGCAAAAACTTGGGCGTTGCAGTCAAATGTTGCAAATCTTATTACATTCCTGCAAGCAACAATCCACCTTTCCCCATTGGTCAAGAGGAAAATAAAATACATATTAAAAAATATTTGTTTTCATTATATATACTTAGCTTTAAATTTTATATTCTCTCCACTACCCTTGTTTATTACTCTTATCAATCTTGTAGCTTTCCACTATATTTAACAAATGTAATGTTCTATAAGCACAAATATAATTTAGGTTTACACTTTGTTGCCTTAGCGCTGCATGGTTTGTCCCATTCTCCAGTCACAATATGTCATATAGATGGAATTTTCTGTCTAGCTCATTTTACTATAAACAGTATTTTAATAAAATATAAACCACTGTCATAAGGCTTTGCAGGGGCTTTTTGTCTAGGTTGCTCATTTGAGTGACTATTGGATTATATGTTGAGTATTGTTCTGTGCTTATTGTCACATAAAGCCATATTCACAAATAGTACTTAGTTGGAATGCTGAGCCAAGTAGATAAACTGCTGCAATCTGATGCCTACAACATAGGCTCCATTGTGATCCTTCAATCTTTGGACAACTTGAAGATATGGAGGTATATGATGTCTTGTGCCAACTTTCAGTAGGCCTCACACAGGAGGACCAGAAGGAAGCCCATAATGTTCACAGCTGTACCAGATGAGGCACATCTTAACCACTGCCACCGGTCCCACATGAGGACATTTAGGTCATGGTGGCAGGAATGCATTGATGTGGGCGTTCAGAGAAAGAATCCTCAACATACATCTGCCCATCTACTATTGCCCTAAAGTGAACCAAAACCTGTTTCCATAAAAAGAATTCTCTAAAAACAAGTCGATTAATAGGAAGTGTGAAGACACCAAAGTTTGCTTGTTACATAACAAGTTTAGGAAGTGTGGAATCCAATAAAAATCTGGAAATTGAATAGCAATGTGTTCAGGTATGTGACAAAATGAAATGATCTTGATGCCTATAAGGTTTAGGATGTTAAACTATAAGACTATAATGTTTAAAAATTCAAAGTCACATGTGTCACACAGCTGACGGTAATTTAAAGATGAATTACCAGTGATGTACAAGATACATAGCCTACCATAGTCAACAGAATGGTTCTCAGCCTCTCCACCAAAATGTACAGTATCTTTGTAAAGACACACTTAAAAAGAAATGTAGATGTTTCAGAAGAGAAGGAAAATGATTGTATAAGCTGATACTACTGGCACATATAAAAAGACGTATGTAAATAAAATCATGTTATGGATAATTGACTATCAATAATTCGTAAGACAATCGGCAAATTACTGGGAGATATAGCTGCTGATGGAAACAGGTATTTCTTTATTTTAGTCTTAACACCTCTTCACACATGCCCCATTTGCTGAACACATTTCTTTTGTAATTTTAGAGTTCCAACAATAACAGCCTCAACCTGTTCTAACTTGAATGGGAAACGGATATTATGAGGTGGTGTCTTCTTTCTTATAAATCGCTTCCTTCACATACACATTGTATAATCTTTACTTTATTGAGTTCACGCAGAGATATTCTGGAATTTGAAAATTAGATGACACTGTGATACACTGATGCCCAACATTCTGAGGGATTTGGGCTGACATGGGCTGGAACAGGTACAGCTAACTGACCTTCCAATCCTTTTCAGCCTCTGTAACATACAAACTCACTCACCCACACACATACCTACACAAATGCACTTAAATTAACACAAACCCATGACTGGAGGAGGGCCTACCTGGCAGCCCCCTTTTTCCCCCTCCTCCCATAACCACAATAAAGACATACACCAAATGTAATTTTAACAAATTGACTTTATTTATTTAACAATGTCAATAAAAGTCAGATATGGATTAATATGTCCACGGTGCAATCCAACTTGCATCTCCGCACCGTGACACTAACACAATTAACGTGTCAAGGGTTAAGTACCATTAACCCTTTGTAAACTTTACACCAATATGTTGGGCGCTTAACGAACGCCCCTTTTAACAATTAACTAAACACCATCAAACTGAAACAGTAACCAGTGAAACCGTCAATGAATAAACACCATCTGGCATAGGCGTGTAAACCATATACCCGCTGTGACTGACGGCGTCCCTTGCCCGTCAGCCCGTGGCACCAATAGGAATCGCAAGGGCCCTTAGCCCAAGGAGTGTCTTGCACTTAAGCCCGAAGGCTTGTGCACCACGAGCCAACCACCCCTAAAGGTGAGTAGCTCTAGCACCATGCCAGCATAAAACCTACACCATAGAAACAAACACAAAAAGAGGGGAGGGTGGGAGGGAATATTTTCAGGCAAAAGCCAGTAAAGGAATAATGCCCTACCCTGTAGGGAACCAAATTTATAGCCCATATAATGGGGGGTGTCACCAAGGGGCTGCTGACCAACCCCGAGTGACCCCCTAATCTGCCAATTTACATATAGCTGGGCAATTAGTAACTTTTTACAGTTCAAAAGGTGAAAGTGGAGGAGGAGAGGAAGGGCAGCCCAGGCCCCCCCAGTCATGGGCCCCTGCGTCCATTTCTCTCCCTCCAGGGCTGTGCTTTAATACTAACACACATTCACGTTAAAACACACACTCTCTCTTTCACTAAAATATACTCACTCCATCACACCTCCCATATCACATCTTTATCTTGCCTGCTGCCTACAGCTGCTTGCACACTGTGTGAGCAACCACGCTACTACCGCAAACCCCACCTCCGCTTAAAAAGCTGCTGTCCACTTCTGCAAGTGGGCTAGTCCAAGTTACATCAGCTTTTTTGAAGACTTTTTGAACGTCCCCCAGGCCTTGGATTAAGGGTCCTTCTAAATAGAGGTTTTTGGAAGGCATGCATGTTTGGGAAGTCACATTGCTTTATACCAATCTTAGAGGCTCAGAGTGAATGGATACATTCTCAGAGCGACACAGTCTGGAGTGGATGTCTTCACATTCCACTCATCTGTAATTATACCTAAGAGAGCGAGTTGCTGCGTATAATATAATTCATATTATATTCAGAATATAATACATATAATTCAGAATATCTTTACCACCTAAAAGTGGATGGTTTTCTTAACAACTGTTATCATAAACTTTCGGTTGCCACCATTAGCGAGTTACAAAAAAATCAGAGGGTTAATGTTTTTCAGAGTTCATAAAGATCCCAGGTTGGATTATGTAAAGTATGGCATGGGGACATAAAGTAAAGTGGTTTACCCCCCACCCTTTTTATTATTATATGAAGAAAAAAAATGATTTTGCAATAGAGAAAACTGAGCATTCGCTGTTTAGGATATTAAATTGATTATATAATTAGTCAATGCTGATTCATCATTGGCATGCACAAAGAATGAATAATCATTAATCTCTCAAAATGGGGAAAATTCCTAACTTTTACTTGTAATTTCACATACGGCCACAAAGCCAGCCAAGGTGTCCCCAAGTAAGATGCACAATGCTTGCATGCTGTAGACTTAATTCACAACATATAAAGGTCTGTAGTGACAGGGACTACAAGGACTCACCAGAAAGGGCAACTTAAATAATTTTAGGGCCAATATGGTTGTAGTTGTTGTCGAAGAACATTAGTGTCTTCATCTGCAAACCAACTAGATTTTAATCCCAGTGACCACGTGCAGCCAACAAAAGCCTATGACAATTGTCTGACCATTTGTTTTAAAATCTGTCTGACTGGTACCGTTTGTTTTTATTTTTTTATCTATACGATACTGTCTCAACAATTTAATATGTTACAGAATATGCTTGTAATTTCAGAAGTAAAATGCATAAGTAATGCAAACCATATGCACAGCAGCAAAAAACTGGATCAAAACAAAGTGAAAGCAATGGGGCTGCTATACAGATCAAAACAACTTGTAAAACATCTCCTTACAACTTAGTCAGTGGGCAGCTTAGTTAACAGCCTGTAGGTTTCCTGTTTCATTTGTGACTGTGTGCTTTCTCCTTCACATTTCTACCCAGCACATCCAGCTTGGCAGAAGAAGTCCTCCCACGCGGTAATGAGTAATTGTGCCAAATGACGATCAAATGGGAGATGTGATGATACACGGGGAGAGATAACTGATGTCCAACACATCAGCCATATGAGCTATGTATTATTTCACCCACTTTGTCTTAAAGTTGGTTATTAAAGAAAAAATGTATATAAAATCACCTACATCTCGAAAGTTTAGCAGTAAACCACTAACCAGTAAACCATATGATATTATAGAAATAAAATGTATATTTTTCCTTAAAATCTGCACTGTTTTTACTCGTTCAGAATCAGGGCTTATGCACACTTGGACACATTTAACACCAATCTTATAAATACAACCAATGCAATGTTACAATCATCAGAAACTCTTTTTCAGTTAGGATGGAGCCAGTATCAAATGGTCTTAGATACAACTATAGAGCATGCCCATCTGGCCCTGCCTGGAATAAAATGGCCCAACCGGGCTAATTGAGAGAACTCAGAGAATTGGCAATAACAAGATTTCATGGTGGGTGCAATATGCTCCTCTTCCCTTAACCTGTAGGCACCTCCTATCTTCCCTGTAGGCAAAAAACTGGACACACAGAGGACCACCATAAAGAAGACCATAAATAAATAAAGTATTGGGCAACTCACATATTAATACACATACAAACAACTTGTACTTAAAGCGCCGTTCTATGATTGCCCATTTATCATTCGCAGATAATATACGATAACATATTAAAAGAAAGAAATGTTGGATGATAAAATATAAAATAAGCTGCTCAAAATAGTTTCCAGCTCAGAAATCAGTTGAAAGGCAAAACATGTCCAGTTATTTTTAGTCACAGAAAACAACTGGAGGCAACAGGTGTTGATTTGTAATAGTGTACAGCGGCATTACAAGAAAATAAATATGTCTAAGTGCCTTTCAGACATAGTTGTTAATTTGTCAACGCCATAGTTTTAAGCCTTAGCAACTCGGCATACTGAACATCACTGAGGGAAAATTACATTACGGCCCGCCATCATAGAGCTATTACCTACCATGGGTAAAAAGTAGAATGTCTTATGAAGCAATACAAATCATATCAGTCAAAAATAATCCATTTGACTGGCATAATGGTCCGCATGGTAAATAGGCTTTAACTTTTTTCCAATGCAGGAGGAATCCCAATAGCCTTTGCATCAAGAACTATTGGACATTTTAAATCAATAGTCAATATACCAGCCAACTATCCTTTTTTGGATCCCTGTCCCTCATTCACTCTTTTCTCCCCTGATGGCAATCTTTTCTCGGAGCCCGGGATTTTTAGTGGGTATGAATATATCCCAGTGCTCTACAGCCCTAACGTCACAATATTGTGCATAGAAACAAAAAAGGCCCCTCGGTCCAACATCAAACAAAACATATCCATCTTGGACCATTTGAAAGGTTGTGTGAAATACAGCAAGCTCTTCTCTGAATCATCCAGTAGGCATTGAGGACACTGGGCCAGCAGCTGCTCCGAGCCCCACAGGTTAGATAATAAGCACTACATTAATAACAAGAGAGAATGTTGATTTAGTGGTGATTACGGAGACCTGGTACAGTGAAAACAGTGACTGGGGTGTTGTTATACAAGGGTATTCTCTATAAGGAAAACACAGAAAAGATAGGAAAGGATGGGGGGTTGGCCTTTGTTGAAAAAGTAGCTGGAAGACTAACATCTTCAGAAACGATGGTTTCCTAACCTATAGCCTGGAGCTTTTTTGCTATTGTTGCCATGTTTGTTAAAGCAAAATTGCCTATGCTTGATTTACCAACACAAATTAGTAGGGCCATCTTTTGCAACCACAGAAACTCAAAGTGTAATCATTATTTATGCTAGTAAAAAATAAAAACCTAGACTAAAACATTTTGCCATTTCGCTCAGGATCTTAAGTCCTTTCAGTGGGTATCATCATTGCCCAGCTTTTGCATTCAAACAGTAAAGGTATACCGGCACTCCTACTGCTGCCTCCTGCAGATGAGGAGAACTCAAGGCTCTCTTTCAATACGTTGCTCCTGCAAAAAACAATTCAGCAAAAGGACACCGTAATATGTCCTATGGATAGTCCTGGCACCTTTTTGTGTGCATTAGTATGCCCATAAAGGATGCCAGCGGGTTAATCTGATACATGAGAAGGAGGAGAACAAAGAACTTGAAGGTTATGCAAACTGTTTATGTGGTTGCGCGTATAGGAGTAATCCATAGACACTTGGAGATGAAGTTTGATAACCTGCTATCTAAGCAAATAACTAAGATGACAATAAAAGACTAGGTTATCATTATGGGGATTTAATATATCCAATGTAAAAAGCTGGTTTGGCTGGGAGTAGAGACATATTAATTATTAAAGATTATCTATTAAGACAGTGGTAGAGGAGCCAAGAAGGAAGGACAACATTCTTGATTTATTGTTTATGAAATATGACTTTATTTGGGATATCGCTGCATATCACACCCCTAAAACAAAAGTGGTTTATTCACTAAACGGAAAGTTGACAGGAGAGTTTGCAAGGGTGATGTTTTTCAGTTCCTTCTCTTTACTATTCATTATGAAGAGCGAACTGCTGTAGGAAGAGCCTGATTGGTCCCATATAATTATAATTAATTAGGAAGATTTCTTCCAAGTCTCCTTACGCATAAAATGATGCGTTATACAGAGGCGGCTTTGGCCTTTACGTTGGAGAAACTTCCCAGGGTGGGTCTTTTACCACAACACTCTCCCTTTAGTAAATAAACCCCAAAGTGTTCTTCTTTGGCTTTTTGAAATGTTGGGCGATGTGGTAGTTTCAGATGCTGATGAAAAAACTACTCTTAAATCTTTATCTGATTTGTGTCTGTGCATACATGCTATAATCACTCTGGATCAAGCATTTTGACTAATTCAAGTATGTTTAGACAGGAATAACCTCAGCATGTGGCCTGTTATGGGTACTTGGTGACAGGTTGACAAACACTGGTCTACAGGGTATAAATCCAGTATATGAATGTGCTTCTTACTTACGTACCACAGTTCTGACTGATGACAGCATCATTTGCACCTTGTTGACATAAGATGCCATATCCAACCAAATAACTCACTTTAAAGTGTGGGGAGGCATGAAAGAGAATCCCATACATTCTTGAGACCCTTGAATGGATGGCAGCAAATTACCAGTTAAAATAGACTTGAGTATTAACAAGGTTTAAGCATGTTAAAGGCAGAGAACAATCCTAACAAAAATGAACCTGCTCAAACCATTTGTGTATTCCCTCTACATACAGTACATCCTTATGTATTATCATATGTATCTACGTGTTCTATAAAGAAAAATATGAAGACATTCATCAGATGTTATACCAGAGTAAGGTACAGCAGCATATTCTTGCCTCGGCCATCTAGGCTTATGGCAGCAGTTCCAAGGGGGCAGCAGCTGCCGTATAACTGGGGGCAGATCAGAATAGTGGGTGATCAGTGATCACACCTCCTTGGGCCGGATTGCCGTGTAACCTGCCTATATACACTATAGAACACTGTGCCTAATTGGCACAGCCTCCGTGATGCCCTTACTCCATGTTACACATGCAGCATATCTCAACGCTCAGCATGGCAAGCAGGAGAGGCAGGGGTTACTGGCTTTGAGGCCTAGTTAAAAAAAAGTTACGTTTCTGATAAGAGGACTTTACTAGTGATGTATTTAAGGAAGTTGCTTCCACACCTTCCATGTATTCCCACCGTACAGAAAAACCACATCCTGTAATAAGACCCAGCTATAGACTTACATTGTGACAGGCAGTACCGTTTTGTGCTGTAACTAATAACTGTGCCCCTTTAGGAACTCATGTCTTGTGTCTACGTAATTCATAGCACCACAATACGATGTGATATCCTGCAGCTCTCACCTGCCCCTAGAGTTTTGGGGCCTAAAGATACCTCTGACTTTACTTCTAATCTGTCGTATGCCAATAGGGTTCTTCATGGACTCCTATGTGTCTAGTATTGCTATGCCTCATCCATATTGTACAGAGCTGCACAGCATCATTGTATAGCACTGAGAAATGTGATAGACCTATATAAATAAATCAATAATAATAATGTTTCCACATAATGCATGTTCACCTGTAGGCAAGGCCTCCAGAATGATGAGCATCTTGACAAGTTATTAGTAAACATCAAAACTACCTAAACCCCCTAATACACAATTTGCAACCATGTACTTGAAATAATACAATAAACTAAGAACTTTGTTGCATTGTCAGTAGCATTTTTGAGATCACAGGTGAATTAATAGTGAGAACTCAATGTTTTATTGATGAGTATAACTAATAATTTTTCTTTAGCATCTTCTTCTTGCACATGTTGTCTCTACTACCACTTACTGTTGGTGTCCAAGGGCACGGTTCTGGGGCCTCTACTCTGCTCTATCTACACCTCTTCTCTTGCACAACTATACTACTCTTTTGAATTCCACTATCACCTTTAGACAATGATCTTTTGCTCCATCTTCTAACTTGCCTCACTGGCTGTCTCTCTGTAATTGCTTCCATATTGGCATTCCACTACCTCAAGCTCAACATGTCGAAGACTAACCTTTTGGGTAGCCCATGTCTTCTCTAACCCCAAGTACAGATATCTCCATCTCTGTTTCCAAATGCCCAAGTTTGCTGCCTTGATGTTACACATGACTCTTCTCTCTCATTCACCCACAACATTCAGAAGTTTACCAATGCACATTGGCCTTTTGAATAAGATGAAGTGAATACCTGTGAGAGAGTGATGGCTTTATACACTGGCCTTAAGACTGGGGATGCAAGGTGTCCTTATGTGGAGCCACCAGATTAGGCCCACCTGAGCACTCACCACGTATGGGGTGGAGTACACACATACACTGTGGTTGGGTTGGTAAGCTCATCATGGACACACAAACCCTTCCTCTGCACTTTTGATTATTCTCACCCTGACTGTGGCTGTTGGTGGTACAATTTTCTTACCTTTTTGTTATTTTTTTTATTAAAATTTTTTTTTTTTTTTAATAAAGGATTTTAAACTAAATCTCATTCATTAATTGCCATCTTTACCTGTGAGATATCTCTCAACTTGTTCCTTTCACAAAAAGGCACTACTAAAATTCATTCATTCATTCAGATCCAGCATTGCATGATTAACCGTGGTAACCTGCTAACTGTGTGCATACGATGGGAATTGAATTGCTACCCTTGGGTTAGAATTTGCAAAGGAGAACTTTCAATGGAGTCCTTCAGAATGAGAGTCAATGTGTGAACATGGATTTTCCAAAGCTCTCGTAGCTCTTGTTTTGCTGGCTTGTAGTGCGAAGGGTATCCTTTGAACCAGCTGTAGGTGTAAACACAACGATTTTCAATATTGTATTAACGTCACTCTTTTTTCCTTTCATCCTCTGCTGCTTGTGATTTCAGTTTACACGCTTAGCTTCCAAATAACGTCCCTTTTTAATTTTTGAAAGTAAATATTTTACAAAGCACACCTTTCTTTCATTGCCACAGCAACGCTAGTTACGGTGATCACAGTCGTGTCATGTTTGGTTAGAATCTGAATTTAGTTTCTGCTGGTTTGAGATCAACGCTTTGTTTTTACTTAAAAGATATCATTGGCTTTAAAGCTGTCATAATGTAAGATTTATTATTGGGGATTTTTTTCTTTTCTTTTCTACATGCATCATTTAAAATTATATTGCCCACCTCCATTCCATAGATGGCCCAAATAACTGGTTTACCTACAAATAGAAAATGATGTTTCTAGGTCAGATGTTTTAGAAACAATGTACACACACATATGAAAAAGAATATGTTCTCATAAAAGTACTCACCACTAGGAAGGTAGGGAGAGTAAGCAACCAGAAGATTAATAAAACCTTATTAGAAAAATGTGTCAAATTAGAATAATAATGCTATATGGGATAACAAATACATCCAATTTTTATGGCAGAAATGCCTACAGAACCTTTCCATTCTCCCAAATCAGATTCCCAAACAAAGACATTTACTTTTTTTACGTTAACAAATTGACCAGGCTTTACACTGTATGAATTCCAAATTCATAACACAAAAAGTACACACAGATTGGTCACCAATCATATAGAAATTGAGAGTTGATGGGGTGGCAATCCGTCAAAAAACATGCCATGCCTTGGCTTTGAAGTCATTGGGCTGCTTAGGGCACTAGAAAAGCTTAGGACTGGCCCAAGTTCACATTTAGGAGCAGGCAAACTTGGAATTTCCATAGCCAACCAAGCTCTGTTTGTTGTTAACTAAACTATTTCCTTTGATGCCAGTAAACTTGACTCTTACTCTTTTTGTAAAATGTTCTTTTTTTTTTTTTTTAAATTAGCCACAAAGCTTTTGTCCTGAAATCCATTCATAAACACATTTTCTTTTTGTGCTTAAGCAAAGGATCAATCATAACTCCCCTTTTACTTCATTTATTGACACTACACATTACACACACATATACAGAATATATATTTACATACATATTTTGGCACACCATACATATTCGAAACAGTGTTCCTGATCATTCCCTATGCAATCTTCACAGTAAAACCTTTCCTTAGTCTGTATATAGGAAAAGTTCTAAGAATATTCATTATAAAGAATATTGGGTATGTGTTACATATTCTCAAAGGCAGAAAATGAATAGGGTATATAGCTTATTTTGCATGCTCATCAAGATGTAGCCACTTCTGGGCCATTACATATCACCATGCCATTGATCTGCCTTTTGGTCAGCCCAGCCATTTCGGAGTCCAGGGATGCTGGGTTAGTAAGGAGAAAATCCTTACAATTAGAGTGTGTGTGTGTGTGTGTGTGTAAGTGCTAATGTGTATGTTAGTTACACATTAGGGGGCAAGGGGCCAGAGGGCCACTCAACTGGTCCTGTCCCCTTGGTCTTACCTTACCAGTGGTGTAGCCTTTGGTCTGACCCAGGGTAGTGCCACAGCCACCCACTAAGTGGCGACCTTCCTAACTATGGATTGCAGTGCCTTTTCGTGCAGTTTACGGTCTCAGCACAGCCTCCTTAGTGTAGCTGTCCCATTGAACACCATTTACTTGCTGCCCAGTCCTAGACATCACTGTCTATAGATAAAGTTTAGCTAGCAACCTAGAAGCCCTAGGTCCAGCTCTACATACTCAACAAGTACACTTTTTCTTGCAAAGTATTTTTATGCTGACAGGTTAACCTTACTAGAAGCAATGAAGGCAAATTATCAAAAAAAATAATTTTTTGATTTATTTCCTTTGATGATCACATTATCAAGACATGATTAATTATACTGCATTTAAATAGCATAAAAAGAAATTAACATATTACGCATTAATCTTTGGTTATAACAACAACTTGGTTGGATTGTTGTATACATGGATTAGAAGCCTTGTTAAGGATACACACAGCACTTGTGTATGCTCAGAAGAGCCCTTCCACTATGCTTAGAGTCCTTCCACTGGCTTGGTTTTTAAGGTTAGAATAAAATGGCAAGGTGTCTGAAGATGGATCTTCTATAAAATATGTTTCAGAGGCAACCAAAATACTTGGTTAGAAAAAGGTTTCTTTCTAATGGCGGAAATAAAAATAGTGACTTGCCTCTCAGATTAAATTGTGTTGCTGTCCACGTGTTGCAAGGCCCTTGTGTCTGTCATCAACTAATTCATCTCCTGTAGAAGTTTGGCAGTGTGTATTCGTTTTTGTTTTCCTTGAAACCAATATACCTGTTCCCCTTGAAAACTCTTCCAGCCCTGCAGGGAATGTGCTGATAAACACAGCCTGCAAAGGTTCATTTAGTGCTTGCTGAGAGATGACTGTGTATAAAGAATTGTGCTAATGTCACATATCATACAGAGGAGGTAATGAGCCATCAGAAGACCTCCTCAAGAACTCAACTGTTCTCTCTATACGTGCATGTTAGAATTTGTGCAACAGGTCACTCTGTGTATACCAGCAACTAGTGTGTACTTCCTAATTGTGCCATGTGGTTATGTGGTCTAAATAGAATTGCTAAAAGGGTTGGACTGTAAGAAGCCATGATTGCTCCATAGTGATAATATATATTTTATGGCATACCCCATATCCATTTGCCTCATTCTTTATGCCTCAGCGTTTCTTTGTGCAGGAGATCGGTTTGGTCAAACATTGATTTCAACAAGAATACTTTTCCTAACCACTGATCAGCTGCCTCATGCTCCAGAGCCCAGTTTGCATACCACATTCCTCCCATTTAGCTGGCACTCTAGAGGTTAAAGGACTATACGTATTCAAGTTAGTGTATGTATTCTTTAGTTATTGGAGTTAGAAAATTAGATTACTGTTTCACTGGAGTAGCAACAATATATGCAATTGGTTGCTGCTGCCCTCATTGAGTAGCTCATTTTAAATTGGTCTCAATGGCAGCAGTACAGTTTATGTGCAGGAAGCATACTTAAGTATGCTTCCTACTTTCATTATGGGTAGTTAGGGGAGAAGAAAAAATCCTACAGGTATAACTAAAGAAGGCACATGCTCACTTGTCCATGCAAAATAGACTCCAATATGCAATAAAATTGTGAGGACTAGAGTGCCCCTTACCATAAGAATCCAGGCTATAATCCCTTCTACCTCAGGAAACAGACTACATACATAATTCACGCATACCTGGAAGCTTTCAAGGAATGCCTCCTGGAGATATCCTCCTCCTGCTCTTTATGCAAGGTTGAAGGGGCCAGGTCTGGGGTCTCATTCCTAAAATGCCTAAGTAGGGTAGGGGAATGTGCAGAATTGGGGCAGGATGCAAGAAGAGCCAAATGACACCCTTCCCATCACCAGATCAAATTCTACAATGTAGCTTCAATGATAAACCTGGAGAATTTACAGGTTGTAAATCTTGTAGATCACCAAGTAAGTCTTAGCATATCTTAGTAAGTCTTGTTTGGTGGTACCTGGAGGTAGGGCCATTTCTGAAATGGTGCTAACAAAATAATGATACATATTTTATGTTGGTCTGACTACAGATGTTTTTTTTAAGATAGAATTGGAATACTGCAGGCTAGTTACATTAAAGTACTGTGACAGCAGATGGTCTACATTTGATGCCCCTGGGGTTAATGGATCTCTGTTGAAGACACTGCAAACATATTTTAGTCTCTGTAGTAAGCAATGGAGTTGACATTTTACAATCACACTTCTCAGTGGCTACATTCAGAAGACTCCCTTAAAGCCTTTTCATATTTCTAAATGTTACGCTTCTTGGAAACTAAAAGAAAATTCTTGTAACCTGGACCAATAAGCAGCTGCACCCATAACTCCATGATCACTAAACAAGAAACAAATGTACCTGCTAAAATATATTGTGACTACTGGTTTTCAATTACTGGCACAATTACAGTAGATGATACTCCCTAGCCTGGTAAGCAAATCCACCCCAAATTAGGTACCATGTTATTTCTTCTGAATGTTTATTCACAGAAAATAACGCAGAACCCTCTTAGTAGGAGTTTGAGGTTTTACAGCAACTGCCTATCAGTTTCTACTTTTTTTGTGGTATGACAATTAAACCTTCCCTAAAAATAATCAGCAAGGCTAAATTTCACATGAATAAAGATGTATTTCTAGATACTCTACAAATTGTCTTACTAATTCACAAATGTTTCCTTTCACAAAGGTGTTATATTTGGCCGAGTTGGTGGAACAGCAGCCTACAAGAACATATCTGCCTCTCAAATCCACTTTGGTTATCTGTAAAATATTTAAATGCACTATTATACTGATGTAACCTGTCTAGTGTTTACATTGTATTTTATGCTCTGATTATTATTATTATTATTAGCCTTGGCTTATCTGATCTGCTGTATTCTCCTGTGTTTAGAAAAATGACCATTATGTGGTTTTTAGTTTGCATTACCACAATACATCTTGGTTATTACAGGGGTGATCTTATCTACTTGAGGTTTGCCCCAGAATTGCAAACGTAAACGGGTTTCACTGCAATATTATGTATTATTTAATAATATAGGACAATCGTTAGCAATGTGACCTATAAAGTAAGCAATTGCATATTACATGGATATACAAACTGCCAAAATATGAGCCATACTAGTGCAGTATACAAATATTTGATGTAAATAATGCACTTTTCTATACATTACAAAAGGTTAAAATATGTTTTAATGTATACTCTATAATGCGCACAATCACAGTATACACTGATATATGGCAAGTGTGATGATATGGTGTACATACTAACCTTACATAACGAGGTAATTAAACTAATATAAGGTATAATTTATATGATAAAGCTATGTTAATGCTATTTAGCATTATATAATTTGCCCTTGAATCATGCAAAAGGTAACTCATATACTGATATAAACGTATATAATATCTAACAGGTTTGTTTTTACTTTATATTTTTATAATGTATTCTGATGACGTGTTCACAAATGTACATGTTACAATTGGCATATTAATATTCACTTTCAGATGCAATTCAGTGTGCATATATGCTCTGATTACAGTATCAATACGAACTAATGTAATGTACATATAACATTTTAAATTATATTCTGTATTTTAAGGAAAGTAATGTAATATAGGTTTGTGTGTACTGATATTAATTAAATACAAATTAATAAACAATTAATAATTATTGGTTAAATATTTTCCTGCCTTAAAAGAACTGCATCACTTTGTAAAACAATTCTTCATTGCCTTTAATTACAAATCCGATTTCACTCTTTAATTCCATGGTAACTACAATCTCTTTTGTGAATTCGTTTGATTTCAGCCCAAATAAGAAAATAATTATGTATTAGATCTTTAAAAAAATACATTTACCCTTTTAATACTTCTCCCAATAATCCTAGCATGTATGTGTCATAATAATTAAAAATTATAAATATTAATGCTGATAAACTTTAATTAAAGTATAACGTTTTACTCTTTGAAACAGATTTCCGTTGTTACTGTTTTTTTGAATAGCAGATGATCTGAAAGTGGGTTATAGTGGAATCAAACAAATACAATATTTATCTTAAATAAAGACAGCGGTAATTTTTAGCTCTGCTAATATTTGTAAATGAGCCTGTTAATATCTGTAATTGCAAAGCCTCCCAGTGCCTTCAATAGTCACAGCACTCTCAGTATGAGTCCCGGACATACATTTTCTTACACCCTATGAAATAAATAGTATGGCACAGAGTACTATAGAAATCAGATTCCCAGCCTAAATGAGGCGTTTTTTATCTTATTTTAAATGTAAATTCTTATTATTTAAGGATGTGTTTTTTTATTTATTTATGCTATTGTAAACTGTTCGCAAACGGCATATTTTCTTTTTTGTTTCAAGAAAAGTATACATTTTTGAAGACACTTACAA
>VKOC01010947.1:0-16152 GCA_009364415.1 Spea multiplicata
TGGCCTTTCACAATATACGGGCTGCGTCCCTGTGGCCTTGCACAATATTCGGGCTGCGTCCCTGTGGCCTTGCACAATATACAGGCTGAGCCTCTGTTCTCATCACCTACCTTATACAGACATAATGTCTCAGGTTACTGTTCCATCCCAGGATGCCTTTATGGCCTGGTTAGGGGCAAAGTCTTCTAACTCAGTGGAATCCTTTTTCTCTAAAATGTCTGCCAATTTGCCCCAAGGGCAGCCTCCTGCTCACTCCAGACCAGAGGCAATACCATCGGAGTCAGAATCTGAGAACTTTGAAGGAGAGGCGTCCGGCTCCAATCGGCCTTGGAAGGGCAGTAGTGTTTCTGTCGGCAAGGGTAAGGTACCTGCCAAACGCCCAAAACCCTCTGACACTCCTTTGCATGACCCATTATCTATGGCACGCGGATTCATCTAGTGTATCAGAGGCTTCAGCAAATCTGGTCTTGCCCAGAGATTTTGACTCGCGCTTCGTCCGTGAGTATTTGGTGGATGAGCCCCACCTAGATGATCCCAGGATCCCAGGTTGGCGGAATTGGGCCCTAAAGACCTAGGTGCAGCCACTTACTGTTTGGAGACACATTTGTCAGGAATTAAACCGCCACGTATCCGTGATGACATCATGGAATAAGGCCAAACTGTCAATGAGGAAGGTCTTTAAGACTGACCTTCGTTTTTCTGGGAGGGCTGGTCGACCGCCGGGCCGCCAGCCGTTCATCCCTAGGCTCCCGGTACTTCCCTCAGAACCAGAGGTACTACAGGACTCCGTTCCAACAGAGGGCCTTCAACCCACGTGGAGACGGTAGAGGCGCTTCTGGATTTCCCAGGGGACGCTCCGTTTTCGGTAAGTCCGAATGCTTCTTGTCCTTTGTTTCCTTCCTCGGGGTTGCGGGCCATATATCATCTTTTTCCATGACTGGGTGTGGATTTTGTCGGACCCTTGGATCCCCCTAACGGTACAGGTTCTCTTGGCGGACGGGTTCTCCAGACACTGGCGGGATGCGAGCGACTGGAGACTTCTCAGTCGGGTCTTGCACCTGGACCTATTTGCATCCAGGACGAATCCCCAGATGGTCATTTTGAGGGTCATCCATCACCTGTGTTGGGACGGGGGGCCTTTGGTTCTGGTGACCCCCCCCCCGTGGCATGCTCAGCCGTGGTTTCCAGCCCTGCTGCAGTTATCTGCCCAGGATCCTCTGGAGATCCCATCTCTGTACTATCCCCTGACGGGCCCGGAGGTCCAGGTTCATGCGCTCATCCTGGAAAGACATCTCCTCCTGGTCGTATGGACGATTTCAGGGGACCCCGAACGGTCTCGGGCCTATTGGAGGCGGCTCAGTCCTTGCTCCGCAAATCTTGGGCTCCAGGCACCAGTATGTCATACCGGACGGCTTGGCGAGGCTGGGCTCCTTGGAGTTTGTGACGGCACATGGATCCCCTTGGCTCCCTTAGTCTGCCACCTTTTGCGTAGTATTCGTTTATCCTGTCCTTCGGCGCCGCGCTATAGTTCTCTGTGGGAAGTAGCTGTCGTGTTAGATTTCCTTCGGGATGGCCAGACAACGATTCGCTCTCCCTCCGACAGTTGTCGGCGAAACTTTCCCTTCTGTTGGATCTCTTATGCTTTCATAGGGTTTCGGATGTTAGCGCTTTGGATGCTCATGCTGTCTCTATTCTCCCCTGAGTTGTTCTCGTCTGTATCCTAGCCGTTTTTTCTAGACGACCCAAAAATGTGTCGCCGGGTGTGTCAGGACTTTCTGTCACGCACGACGTCGATACGTGCGGTCTTGACATCTCAACTCCTCCTCTCCTTTGTGAAACCTTTCAAGGCTGTTTTTCTTCTCCTACAAGAGCATCGGTGCTCTTTCCGTCAGGGGGGCTGCGGCCTCCTGTGCCCTTCGGGCTGGTGGAGCTTTAGTGGCTATTCTGCGAGCGGCGGATTGGTCCCGTGCCTCCACCTTTCGGGCATATTTCCGCCTGGTTTCTTCAGGGGCAATGGCGTTGGTTTCCGGCGTTAAAAATGCAAAATACGAAGCCTCCTGTCTTGCCTTAAAATTTGAAATTATTCTAGCCTTGGTGCCCGAATAATTATAATTTTAATAAAGACAGGAGGCGAGTATTTTCACTCCCTGCCCTCCCGATGGTTAGGTGTACACTCTGGGTAAGTAAGCCTGGTTTGAATTCGTTTTGTGTTTTCTTGGGGTTTTGTCTGCTCCGTTGCGTTTGATGTTTTGTGATGACTGTCAGTGATGCTCGTTCTACTGTGTTTTCCCATGTTTGTGAAGAATTTGGTTCTGTTATGTCTCTCTCTTTGTTTCAGCTTGATACCATCTCCGTGTCCCAGTTGGGGTGCATGGTCGCCTTGCTCTTGACTTTGGTTCCAGTTCGAGCCCCTGTTCTGAGTGTTGGGTTCGGTTTTACGTTGCTAGATGGTTTGCTGCGTTCTTCAGTTCCGGTTCACAGCGGACGAAAGAGGAAGATAGTTAGGGGGTTTATATACCACCTATGTACTGTTTCTATTGGTTGTTTTCACTTGTGTTATTAACTCTTTCTTTGCTGCTGTTGGTGAGAGTAAAGGAAGATATGCAAAATACTCGCCTCCTGTCTTTATTAAAATTATAATTATTCGGGCACCAAGGCTAGAATAATTTCCAATTTTATCATATTGTATTCAGTGTACTTTTGTTTATGCAAACTGATTTCACTATGAGACACCTGCTGTGTATAATTATTAAATCTGAGCTACTGCCCTTTGATTCTGCTCACATTATTCGCTACGATAGTCCTTAGTGAAATATGTCAAGTATGTCAAGTACCACAACCCAAAAAGACAATTCAAACATTTCTTATCTTGATTCTGTCAGCTCATTTGTATCTGAGCACCTTAAAATCATCATTCAAATGACACCATTCAGCCTTCTTATTGATCATTCATATAGGCCTCTCTGCAAACCTCTCATTGACTATATGACAAGGAATACATTTAAAGCCCTGCCACACTTAAGCAATACAGAAATCATAAGGTAAAATTAGTATTGTCCATATCCCTGATTTTATCTCCAGATCCTTCCAAGGTCACAGTGTGTACCCTTCAGATGACTTATTTTTTAAAATCTATCTTGGTGCACATTTTGAAACAAATGTTATTTTATTATTAAAAAAAATATTCTCCAACATGTTCTTGGCTTTGCAAGAATGAGGAACAACAGTTAAACACACATAAGCGTCAAAGAGGCAATCTTTATTTCAGGTTTGTACAAAAGATTTCTACATTAGTCGCTTTCCTTATACAAACTTGAATCTCTGCACAAATGAAATTATTTGAATCGTTTTCAGGGATTTATCGTCGTACCAGACAATGGAATGACCCACCAAGCAGATTGTTCTATTGGTTGCGGTGCATCAGAACTTAATTCTATAGATAATCCCCTATAGGTCATGATTCAGAGCCAGTCTATAGTTGAAACAATAGCTGAATCACTAAATGCAGGAGTCACTCCTGTGTTTAAAAGGCATGTTATGTTCGCTAATCCAAGTTTAAAACACTAACCAGTCATTAGAAAACACTTTTGCAATTATGTTACACAGCTAAAAGTGACCCCAAACGTAGTAGTGTTGAACAGTAGTGTATATATGTTTTTAATATAAAATGACTTCTTAATGCATATAATACCTGAGTCGCCCTTACATGGTGTCCCCTTCTACATAATCCTTCAACTGCATTAGCCTCTTTCCCAACCCCTCCATCAGTCAACAGAACACATCTCCTGACGCAGAATATACTTACCACCAGTCAGTTTGAGCGCTGACTCGACAAGGGTTGAGAGGGCAGGGATTGGGATCACAGCATGCGTGAACGGAAAGTGATCCCTTTGATTTAAGTGGGAGAGCTTTCGTAAATCAGTGGCACGAATCATAGGAACAAGGAGCAGACAGCGAGCTGCAGCTTCTCCCCAAGAGTATTTTCTTTGACATTTTAAAGAATGTATATTAATTAACTCACAAAGTACTTTAATATACATTCTTCTCTGGTGAGGCAGCCAGGGACATTAAACTCTTAACATTAAACTGTTAACTGAAACATATTATGTCCAATATCCTTAAAGGGAAAAGATGTTCTAGTAGGAAAAAGGCTTTCTAGTAGCTGCTATAGAGACAAGGCCACATACTGGTTTTTTTTGTTTGTTTGTTTTTTTACCAGGATTAATCTTTATAAATAACCACCAATATTTCATCTTGTAAGAGCAAAAGCAAATTTAGTTTTGGGAGGACATGGTCACATTGGTCCTCAAGTGACACAGACAGGGAATGATAAAATGATTTAACCCCTTAATGACAAAGCCCGCACATGTACAGGCTCAAAATGCATTGTTTTCAATGGGTTTAGGGACCGCCCATTGTCCTTATTAAAAGAACATTGCAGTTCTATAAATTTAAATATAGTTCACATAATCCACAGGCATCGTTTTCACAGAGACTGTGTTAGCAAGGGGGACTAAAACACCTGAACTCGATAATTAGGAGAGGTGTCCACATACTTTTGGTCATGTAGCTTATATATAGGATGCAGTAAGGCACTTCCCTCTGAAATTATTACATTCTGATTCTCTGGATCAGATAAATCAATGTCTCTTTTTTTCCCAAAAGGTTAGATGTTAACACAACCTTTAAAAGATTTATTGAATAGTAAAATCACACAAAGTTGGGCAAATGTACAGGGTATGGCAGAGAAGATAATACAGCACCTGAAAAATGATGTAAAAATATCATAAATATAGAATGTTAAACAATGTGGCATCTCGAAACATCATGTTACAGTTTATATAGCTATTTTTGAGAATAGATAGCAGTATATAAAATGGTGCTTATGTTCCTTTTAAAAGCTTCCTTTCTGTAGCTTTGGAGAACCAGAATTGCCTCTGCTGACCTAATCCATTTAAACTCTTGGTAGATATGAAAGACATTGGCGTCCTATTTGTTTAGTTGATTTGTCTTGTACTTCTGGTGTGCCTCCAGGATTTCTGTAATAATGCTTGGGTCCTCCAGTGTGGTTATATCACCCAGATCGTCTGTCTGATCAGTTGCAATTTTTCTCAGGACTCGCCTCATAATTTTTCCCGAGCGTGTTTTAGGAAGTCGTTTCACCATCTAAAAAAAGAACCAAAATGTACGTCCAATGCAGCAATAATCGGAATAAAGAGCATGGCTGCTATGTAATATATTCTATTTATATACGGACACAAAACATATTTCATGCCATATTGTAATTGAAATTAGCTAGAAAATGTTAAGATTCGTAATACGCTTCATAGGGATTTTTTACTTCATCTGGATCAGTGCATTAAGGATAAAATAGTGTAAATATCATGGATAGGTCAAACTCTATGGACTTATATCTTTCATTAGCTTTAGTGACTATATAACTTTTAATATAGTCTAATATCGTTTCATTTATTTAAACATGGACCCCCACTTCAAGATGCAGCCAGCACAGGGCAATGCTGTATAACGTCAGACCTAAGAGACACAGACCGGTGATCAGTGCAGCGATGGATTGCAGACCTGCACATCTCACCATGGGCTTCCTCTGATTGGGCTCTACATGGGGGCTCGATATGGGACTCCCTGCCCATGGGTGACATTTTAATGAAGACACATCAAGCTAGCATTCGAATAGCATTTGGAATTGATGTAAACATGGATACTCACCAGGATATGATCAGGGACAGCGTACTTTGCAATCTTTGTAGCTACTATGCCTTTTAGCTCTTCTTTAACTGTTTCTTCAGGGATGTTCAGGTTGTCTTTTACTACCACAAAAGCAAATGCAGCTAAAAATGCAAATGAAAAATGTCTGATCAATAAAGAGCATCCTCGCTGATACCTGTCACGAGGATCAGTAGGCACTGTTCTTACATGAAAGGAGATGGCACTTTATGTGTGATGCCACGCTGCTGACAGTGTAATATGACCAAACCAGTGAGAGAATAAATAAAATAGCTTTTAGTAACCCCTGGTACTAAGATCCCAAAAGCTGCTAAGTATGTAGGGACCATTAATGATTTATCTAAGGCCATTAGCTGTAAATACGGGCTGATTATATTTCCTATTACAGAAAAGTGTATATATGTGTATATATTTATATATATATATATATATATATCCTATTTACACCTGGTAAAGGCAAATATTGCCTAATTTCTGAGTTTTAAAGGTTTATATAGGACATGTCAAAATGAGAAATATTCATCCTCCAAGCCACACCACCTTTTTTAAAGTATTTGTGTGAATCAGCTACAAAAAGCATTATAAAATCATTTAGTTTATTTTCCTTTTAAATTACTGAATGAGATGAGACGGAAAGAGTGAATGTGATATCTCTCTGCTGAGTGCCAAGTTCAACAGATGATTCATGAATTTGGATTGCAACATGGCTGGACTTCAAGAGATAATATTTTACCAACTAACTAAAGAATTCCCTGGAAAAGAGTCAGTTGTAACTAGTGGTAACCAATCCCACAACAGAATAATGGAAAAATTGATTGAGCCGTATTAACCAACAGAAAAATTAGACTTGTATTTTTATTTGTTTGTTTTTTTTAACTTGTAACCAAGAGAAAAATTAGACATGTTTTTATTGAGAATCTCAGTGGTTTCTTCTTCAGATGGACTGCGAGGTCATTTAACTTTTAACATCAATTAATGACGAGAATAGTTGAATGACCAAAACTTTCCCAAAAATAAACTTGTTAAACATCAGACCTATGGCTCAATGCAAATCAGCAGCTATCTTGCTGTTGTGTCACATTTCGACTCTACAGGGAAGATACTCAATCGGAAAGCCTCTCTGTTGATAGCGGTACAGCTGATAAAACGAAGTCGGGAGAAGAGTCTTCTACCTTTCATTATCTGGCAGTAGGACTGAGCACAATATTTGAAGGATGAGGAAACTTTCCATGAAATTCCCTGATTATGACTTTTGTATACGTCAGAGCTAGAAAGTATATGGCCATGTAATAAAGCAGCATAAAACACATTTTACAAGCAACACACGCAATGCACATGATCCAAAACAATCTTACATGTAATGCATTCAAAACCCATGAAAGGAACACATAAGGGATCCAATCACTATGTAAATTCTGCCTTAAGATATTGTTACTTTAGATATTTTTCTATACTGATGCAAATTAGGACAAGTCGTTACCGGGAATGCAAGCTACATCACAAAATTCTGCCACACTTACATTATGCATCGACATTGCCTTAAATATAATAAGCTTTATATTTTTTTATAATTATTTTGGATTATATAAAATATTTTTTCCGTGCCGCCACTTTAATACAAAATCAAGGTTAACTCCATGAACTTGCTTTGTTATCTCTATATTATGACCGTGACTAAGCAACTTCTCAATAAGTCCAATAAAATGGGACCGGAGGAAAAGTCTCTGCGGAGAAATACGCCTGGTGCTAATAGCAATGATACGGTCAAAGTAATTGACCTGTGTGTTTTCATAATCTTCCAATGCATGACTGACATGGGTAAATGCATATTAGAGTTTTGTGTGTATATATTAAATATTATAATAATATATATATATATATTATTATTAATATATATAGTAATGGGTTATATATGCACAGTCTCATTCAGAACATACACTCTGATATATGCTGATACATGGGCAGAAACAAAGATTTATTGTACTTTACCTTCTCCTTTGATCTCATGTGGATAACCTATGACAGCAGTTTCTGGCACATCTGGATGCTCATCCTGTAAAGACAAGGTATGTATCATTTGAGGGTGGTAGATAAATGGTACCGCCTCCACGGAGAGGTGGCAGAGGCTAATATAGTGAGGGAATTTAAACATGTTTGGGATAAGCATACAGCTATCTTGAATAATGAAAAACAGGCAAATTGGATGGGCCAAATGATTTTCCCTGCTACCAAATCCATATTTTGCTTGCAGCATCACAAACTCTTTATTCTTGTTATTCTTCACCCATACTTTACATACTGTATTTTTTTAACATGTTTATTTGTTTGCAAGTGGTACATTACTAACGAAGACTGATCTCTTTATATCAGCTGTTTTCTTAAACAATCTCTATAATGTTTTATGGAGTCCTGTCTTTGCCTATACTTTCTGCTGTTATAGTTTAGAAGATGAATCTATTTCTGTGCTTACATATTCGGTTTTCATAGAAAACTGGAGGTCTTGCAGTTTCATGTGAGCTTGGCTTATTTCTTACCAAAAAATGGTCAGAGAAATATCACAGAGTTGCATAAAAAAACACTTTTGTGATATAGATGAAGCTGCCCTGCTGCAGCAGCAGCCCTCCTCCTCAATGGGCCGACATCTCCTGCATGACATTTGAGTGTGGACAGGGGCAAATGTATATGGAAATTGTGCAGAATCCCCCCAATCATTTTCAAAACAGGCAAAATGTACAGGGACCACGCAGCTATCATATGCATTAAAGTGCATAAGATAGATGGAGTTTCAATTTAATATATTTCAAAGGTTTCATTATTGCATCTTCTGTCTCCAGCTGTCCATGATCCAGGTAAAGACAGCACATAAAAGGGTTTAGTCTGCACAACTATAACAGCAAATAACACCAGGGAAGTGCTTACAATAATAGAATCATTAATTTAAAAACCGCCAAAAAGGCCCATTAGTTCCACTTTAACTGCTTGCTCGTGGATTAATTCATCATCACTATCTATATTCAGAGATACCCCTTTTTGTAAAAGCAATAGAAACATAGAAGTGAACTGTAGATAAGAACTGCTTGGCCTATCTAGTCTGCCCATTTATATATATTTCCTGTTATATAGAATCCAATCTGTTCTGTGTTTTTGATTAATTATTGACTATTAACTGGACTGGTGACATTTTGTACTGATAAGTATTACATAATGTATTCATAGCTCAGTGGAAAATATTACAAAATACTTTTATCATCAGATGAAATGTTTTAAAAATGTATTTTCGACAGCTGTCTGCTCCCATGATAATGGGAATTCCCAAAAAAGTCTAATGCAGGTGCAGGTTAGTCGGGATATGAAGCCATTCCCCAGCAGCCTGCGGCAGTAACAGGTGGAATATGGTGGGAAGATTGTTCTACAACCCCATTTTTAGTATGTCTATGCAGTCTCCCAGGACTGGCTAATGGGATTTCAGCTAGTCTGTATCTACTGGGAAAGTCCTACACTCTAAATGGATGCTGGCCATTGCACAAATTCAAAGATTGCCCTTGAAATGGATACTGTATACAGCAATGTACTGTAGAACTGAAGAGAATCAGGTTTTCATTGTTTTGTTCCAATAGATGAAATGCAGTAAAAAGTACCATTGCGTCTTCAATCTCTGCTGTACCAAGCCGGTGTCCACTAATGTTAATAACATCATCCATTCGGCCTGTTATCTGGTAATAGCCTTCATTTGACCTATAAGCTCCATCCCCAGTGAAATAATAGCCTAAAGGAATTGACAAGAGATACATTTCAATCATATTTGATACATACAATAAACATTTCTTTTATATTCAATGTATCACTAGGGACCAGTGCCATCTTCAGGAATCATATTCGGGGAGCACATAAACACTCCAATCGCATGAATTAATGAACAAAGCCACACGTAGGAGAAGGACTGGGAACGTATTGAAGCATGGTATTAAAGCATGGTCCCAGTGCTTCAATGAGCTGACAAGCTGTCATGAGGCAGGAATGTTAAGAGCAATTTCTGAACCACTATTCCTCCTTTCTCCTTTTTAATTCCATTCTCCTCTTCCCTTTTGCAGCCACCTATTCTCATATTTAGATTTTTTATCTAATCACTCTTTTTTTATTAGGAAAAGACACCTACACAACTTCTAGCATAAATAACCGTTTGCTTGTCAATCCATGTCATGCCAAGATGACATCAGTGTCTTAAATACCAGAGTCAGAATAATAAATGTAAATCACTCTCCTTTCCACAACCACCTTTACAAAGACTGTCTCAACCACTCAACAGCAATCAGCAACTTAACATCGGAGAGAGCTTAACAGTGTGGAAAAAACATTCAGATCCTGAGAAATGGAAGTTAGACATAAAGTAGTCTTTTTTTTAAAATAACTTTTGTTATCTAGTGTACTTAGCTAAGGAATGATGCCAGGACATGCTACATCAGCAATGTATCCCACCCCACTGCATCCACCTCGCCTTAACTAATGAAAAAAATACCGGTAATTAGTCACATATAACATGTGACTTTTGTTTTCTAATCAGTGTAATTATTTTGGAATATCTTTTTATAGAGAGATATAGACACATTTAGTTACTAGATGGTGTAAAGAGATGTGCAGATAATTCTGTTGACATTTGTTATATAACATATCTCTAAAATTATACACTGAAGCTAAAATGATCCTTCAGGTACTCCACTTGTACATCATCTGAGGATTCTATACTGGACCACACATACCCTATTGTCCCTATCAAAACTGTAAACACTGCAATTGCTCTATGCAAAATATAAACAGTATATCACAGTCTTCATGTGTCTTGACTCCTAACTGCATTTACACGGTCTGCCTGCTTGTCTAGCATAGGGCATGCGTGTCCTTTCAAGTAAATACATGATGTAAATACGTGCTAGAACGCTCAAAATGCTAGCTGTTGTGCACCAGTTCTAATGGATGACGCTATAAAAAGACATCAAGCACAATGATTACTGCTTGGTTATTCCATTGCCCCAGGGGAAGTATATCATGACCACTGCATTCCTTTCCCTTTGTCTTCAGCCAGCTCCCAGTTTTGACCTTTGGACTGTCCCTGGACTATAGTTCTTGCCGCCTGCCCCAACCCGTGCCTGTCTACGTGCCTGCTCTGACCTTCAGACCATCTGACCATTCTTCTGTTTTGCCATTTGGTACTGCATATACGATTGCTGATCTCCGTGCCTCTGCTGCTGCCTGAGTGGTTCTGACATCTTACAGAACATCCTGGTCAGCGGTGATCACAAGAGGAGTCTACTCCTGCATTGGTAACCTCAAAAAAGGAGCTGGAGGTAGCTCCACCATAAAGGGAAGAAAACCTGCTGACCTTAGCATGCCAAGGTTCAAACGGTTTTCAAAAGGTCTTCTGAGGGTGGGTATTCTGACCTGTCTGCTGATCTCTCTTTAATCATTTTCCTCCCAGCTATCTCTGGAGTCTACACACCAAAAGGAGAGTTGAGGCTTCACCATGAAGGCCCAACACTGGAAAGTTTCTCCAGGTAGAGAGCTGGCCCTGTGTAATGAATAATGTAATGGATGAGGAGGCTTTGGAGAACTCAGACACCCATATTAGGGATTGATCCTGCAAATACAGGATAGTTGGCAGGTGTGTAATTAAAGATATATTCCTGTAGATGATATACTAGTTCATGTTCTTTATAAGTAGTTTATTGCATATTTCCTCATCTAGATTTATAAAACTATTTTTATTGGGGGCACCAATCATGTTTCCTTTTACTGAGCAGTAAACATAACATTGATTACTACATTAGATAAGTCATTGAATGCTGAGGAGTGTGCATACATATTTTTTACATGGTCATTATATCAGACTGTTTAAAATCATGCCACTATTTTAAAAAAAGACTATATATGTATATATAATAGAACTATGGAATATTAATTGATCAGTAACCACGGTGAGCCAACGCTGATAAACAATATCTACAACTAAGCTCTGAAACCAGACCTAAATAAATAAAAAATATTCATAACCTAAACAGACATTATTATTTTAATTGATTTACTTACACTAAAACTATTTGGAATGTTGCAGAAAAAAAACTGTTAAGTAACCCATACCTGGGTAGGATTTGAAGTAAGCCTCAAAAAATCTCTGATGATCTCCGTATATCGTCCTTGCCATGCCTGGCCATGGCTGTGCAATACAAAGAGCCCCGGAAACATCTCCACCTTGTATTACCTTCCCCTAGAGGTAAAAACACAGCATAAGCACTTACCCAATACATGTACAAAATCCCATCACACCTCACTTCTCTACCAGGTCTTGTTTGGAATTACCAGGTTTCATCTCAAAACATCCTACTGTATTTGAGATAATACTTTTTTACGTGAATGAGTGAAGGCTGCATAAGTTAGGTGTCTTGCAGTAGTACTATCGAAATGGTAGAGGTTAATCCAGTGAGACAATTTAAGCATGCATGGAGCAGGTATACGGCTATTATGGAAAAAGGTCAGTGGCTTAACAGGATTTGGATGGACCAAGTTGCTTTTATCTGTCACCAAATTGTGTCTATGTTGTTAGTACAACCTATCTCCAAACCTGCAGTCCAGTGTACACCATATGGATACAAGCATCCAATTTACAGTCACTAGGTCTGTTTTCTAGATGAATGCATCTGAAAACAATATGAAGTGTGTATTTCTCATTTATCTTTCTTCAGTGGCCTTATCCAGACAGATACTTTACTCACAGACTCATTAAGGAGAACAGGTTTGACTCCAAAGAATGGTCTCATAGCCATGGCTGGTATAACCTCAGCATCTTGTTCTGAAGGACGGGGAGATATGCAAATACCACCAGTTTCTGCAAGACAGTTCAATCTTTATGAAAAATGCTGAACATTACTGAACACTAACTGGACATTAAACATGGCGGGGCTCAGTTTTGTCCATTTAGCAAATACGTTAGCAATAATATGGAATATATAAGTATCATGTGACAAGTCAAATTGATGAGATTTTGGTTTTATCACCTATTATTTTATCTAAACCAATTTATGCTCAGGTAGTTTAGCCTGATCCCCCTTGCATAACAGTTCAACTTCTGCCAAAGACGTGAAGACTTCAATTGATGAAGCAGCATTGTACATAAAACATGGAATGTGCAAGCAGGCCAGCATTTCTTCTTAAAGGGACCAGGCTCTCTACTAGAATTTCAAGCTATTGTAAACACTGCAAGTTGAGTAATCCTTTGAAGCTGTGTTATGTAAGATGGTATCTTTCTGCACTTAGGATAACAAAGTGACAATCTTTTATACCTGGCCAAGTTAAGATCTCTCCTACCTGCAAAAGATAGGCGACTCCCAACTATTATGTTTTATGATTTTTGAATGAACGCCTACACTAGACGAAAGACAGCAATCACCCAAGGTTAGTACTTGGGCACAATAGGGCAAGCTGCTCGAGGTGTTGAGAACACAGCCTAGAGATGACCTTAGATTATATAGCGTTATATACATCATTTATTACTCAGACAACCTTAAAATTTAGGGCCTAATTAATTAGGCTCATTTTGTAAAGAAACCCCAAATGTTAGATTATGAGCAGCCATTTTATACAATTAACCATGACAATATTACGTGAACTCATTTATCTTGAGAAAGGATTATCCTCTGCCTTATCAGTAAAGAAGTAAAGTGAATGGATAAAGCTCTTTAGCCGACTAAATTACTTTTATTACACAGCATTAGGATATCCTAACCATTATCTGTGTTCTGAGATTATCATGCTCTCGAAACCCACGATCTTTAATCATTCTCATTCTGCTGAGGTCAGTACGAGATAAACTGAGAGATTTGTACCTTTCACATTATCAAACCTAATAGGACTGTTTATTTATCTCAGTTCCTATTGTATCTTCAAATAAAATTGCAACACAATAAAGTACACAAGAATGTGAAAGCTACCTACCAGTTTAATGCTTCTGTGTAAATGGCAGTCAACATCCACAAGCACCACTTAACAAATTAAAAAATATATTAAGTAAACATCTGCAAATTAATTTGACTAAGTACATCCAAACGAGACCTCACTTATTACCGTAACTTAATCGTTTAAAATCTCCTTATGGGACCCTCAATTGTAATTGGTATAATGAGACCCTTGTAATGCAGCTATGGATCATACGTATTGCTTATCCTTCCTTAATTAAAACTGACCGTTCCACAACCTGGACCACAACATACATATTCACAGTCTGCCGAAACTAATTTAGAATAGCAGATACCGGTAATAATAACATTGTATTTTGTACTACAAAATCACCAACAGCAAAATGTTCTGAATGATAAAGGCATTTGAAGTGTTATTTTCATGACCTTGCTGTAATAATTAACACTGGTTCAGTAAAACAGAGGTTAACCACATTCAGAGTTTTATTATCTTTTACTGTCTTTTAGAAAAAAAAATACTCATGGAGCTGCATTGTTTTTTTATTTCATTCTTATTGTTATCAATTAGTCCTTAGAGGGAACACTGTGGCTCCTGTAAATGGAATTAAGGGGAACATGATGAGACAAATGGTCCAAACTCTGCAGGATGTTTAGAAACATGAAGTTGGATCATATTGATCACATGAAGCCAAATCTGATTCCAGAGAAAAGGATGCTTAAATATACTCTATGTTAGGGCATTATGGGTTCTAGTTAATTATTCAAGTTAGTTTATTATTTTTAAATCCTAGACCATTTCTGGTTTTGTGGATAGTGAAATTGTCAAAATTAGGCCTCACAATTGTCCCATTCCAAATATACCGTAATATCTGATCAAGTGGTTTATTTAAGACAGCAAGTATTCTGGTACAGTAGTAGTGTTCATGGTAGAAATAAAATATGTGGCAAGACACATATTCCCCCAAAAAGTGGGAGTTAGTTTCCTACTATGCACGTCTAATTTTATATGTTTTCATGAGAGTTCATAGATTTTAGAATGATTTGTGAATATCTTAGTAGCCATGTATTTAATGGATGCAGAGTACTATTTAAAGGCATTAAACTAATTGTATAATAATTGAGGCATAAGTAAATTAAGAGCTGTCTAAAAGCTTGTGTTGTGGGATGATATGATATGTGCACCTGGATAATAAAGAAAATAACTCAACGGCATGGGTATCAATTTTATGTTGAAACTCACTAGTAGGCCTTAAAAAGATTTAACAGTTTAGGGGGTGATGGGGTATCCTTTGTCTTGTACTACTTCCAAGCAGGATTAGCTCTAAAAAGGAGCCATTCTTCTGGTTCTCTATGTGGGAATAGAATAGAAGGCTCTAATTCCAATACTTGTGGATAGGGCTACCAACCCTATCCACAATTTTTTTGTGCTGTAGGGACTCTCAGACATTTTCTGGGAGGTTGCATGCTATGTTAATTAATGTAAGCATTTTTGTGATAGGTCCCCCTTTTTCATTATAATTGGGATTGTCATTGGAGATTATGAGCAACCTGCTAAGAAATATGAAATTAGCAAAATAGCAAAAAGCAAAAATAATAATAACATTTATATATTTTCTTCCACACTCACAAACAAGTAGGAGGGTCTGACACTCTGAGCTAGCTCTGTCTGATTTTTAAAGTACATTGGGTTTTGACTGCACACTTTTGATTTTATGTTTGAAATTTTCTTACAGATGCATTACCTTCCAAATATATATGACACATCCGATAAATGTAAAATCATCATGTTTACACATTAACATATATTAATTTTCAATATTGACTTTGACATCAAGTACAACTTATTTATTAAGAGCAGACAGAGACTATACTAGCTGTATAAATAATATCCTTTGAGCGGGGCCCTCCTCACCTGTTTTTTCTGTAAGTCAAATTGTTGTATCCTTTCTACCTGTTGTACAGCCCTACGGAATATGATGGTGCTATAAACATGCCCCCCAACTGTCCAGATTTACGCGGGAAAGTCCCAATTTCGGGTCTGTGTCCCGCTGTACCGCCTATCCCTTCCTCTGTCCTGCTTTGCAGGGGCAGAGGAAGGGTGAGGCAAGAGCGATACTCACCTCAGGTGCAACTGCTGGGGGGGCACAGATGCCCGATCAGGGGATATGACGTCATCCCTGCGCTTGGCAGCAATAGTCGGCACGTAGTTATGAGGGAGTAGTAAAGCGAGGTCTGAAGTGACAGACCAGTATGTGTTTGTAAGCTTGTGTGTGTATGGGCGGGTGTGTGTAAGAGCTGTATTTGTTAGCTGGTGGTAAAGGCAGTGTATGTGTATATATGTGTGTGTAAGGGCTGTGTACATGTATATGTGTGTGTATAAGGGCAGTGTACATGTATGTGTGGGAAGGGCAGTGTACATGTAGGTGTGTGTAAGGGCAGTGTA
>VKOC01010949.1:0-18749 GCA_009364415.1 Spea multiplicata
AAAACTTTTGCACAGTGCTATTCCAAGTGAAAGTCATCAATCAGACACATTCCGACAATATAGAATCAATAAAAATGTTTTATTAGTCATAATTTAAAATATTACATTATCCTAGTAGCACAGTGTGTTAATATTTTAGATATTAACAAAACTAAGAGCCCCGCCACCCAGAAACTTTTTTATTTTTACTACATTCACAGAGGTGTCCTGTTTACAACGCGAGAACCGGACTTTGCTCGGAATTTATGACATCATCGAGATCTAGTTATTTACCCTGCTTTACGTTCAGAAACTCCGCCAACCCGAATAGCCTCTTATTTAGTTTCATTTTCGATGGAGAATACCGTAATCTCGATCTTATATTATTATTATTGTTACTGAAGCGGACCGACGGACAGATAACGTTTCTTGTTGATACGTTTTGATGTTGAACTTTTTCCGTGGCGCGGTTCCGGCTTCGAGGTGGTCCACGTTCCCAGAGAAATAAGCGGCCTGAGGAGGTCCAACAGAGCAGAAAGCACGTCCAAGAAGATTCACATTCAAGGGAGAGGGGGGGTACAGGATACCCGTCTGTCACGTCCACCTCCTGAGCCCCCGGCTGCTTATTCATGCGTAGCTCTCATAGCCAGCCGCTTCTTCCAATCTCTGGAGTAAGACGGACTTTAGAACGTTGTACCTACGAGAGAGGATTGGCAATATATATAAGTATTAGAAGCCCCCCCCCCCCGTTTGCATATTGGTTTGGTCCATAGTCTCAGGGTAACGTCATCTGGGGCCAGCCCTATGTGCCAAACCATAAGCCTCAAGCGGCCAGCTATGCTCTCTCCTGACTCCGTTCCTTTAGGAGAGGGAGAGCCCACCCAAGGGAGCAGCTTTCTTAACGGCACCGCTTCATAGCAAAAAGAACCGGTGTTCTCTCCCTCCCCCAACCCTTCCTGCCTGAACCAATCAGCAACTTGGCAAAAAAGGGGAGATCTAACCTAACGTGAAGGAATCGAGTGGTGCAATCGCCATGGCAACAAATGGAATGTCTTGTCTCTTACTTTTCGGTCAGTTTGAAAATCTCTCGTTCTTCTTCTTCCTTTAGCTTCTCCACGAAGCTGTCCAGCACCGGCATCTCGAACTTGATGTACTGAGCCACCTGGAAAAAGATGGTTTTCTGGATGAGCTTGGTGGGCCCTTGAGTGGCGTTCATCCAACCACCCTATTTCAAGGACTCTTTTACCCACAATGCGGAGCTGGGTTCTAATATTATACATCAACCTTATCCAAAGCAGGCCCCGGGACGGGACGATAGTCTTACGTCATAGGAAACCTCCTCTCCGAGGTCGGTCTCCATTATGAAAAGCCTCGCGATTCGTTCACACGGCCCGTGAAGGATCCTGCAGATCAGAGGGAACTCCGTCTCTCCTAATTTGGTTCTTTCTAGACAAGCAAACCAGATAAGACGTAGAGACGTTTGTTACACAACTGATAGGCTTGGAAGGAAAGTAGTCATTTGAAGGCCACCATGTTTTTCTTCTTCTCTGACCAGACGGAACGTCTGATTGGTGGCTGTGTTCCAAACCGCCATATCATGGTACGTTCAGAAGTTCTATGGTTTCCATCTGTCGAGTTTTGAACTATGCACTACAGATGGTGTTGGTGGAGACCCAACCATTACTGCCCCTGCCCTGTTACCCTCTCCAGGTTCTCTGACTAGTCCTCCTTGCTATCCTTGCGTCATGGCCACTTCCTTGCCACCACCCGTGTTCTTCACGCCTCGCGCTACCACTTCATGTCTCCTCTCCCTTTTTCTCTCCTCCGCACAGCGAGCATAGAAACCTAGAACTTGATGGCAGACCGGCCCCCATTCGGCCCCCGTCTAGTTCGCCCGTTTCTCTTGCCGTAACGACTCAAACCTTAATCAGTCGTTGGTCTCGTCTTAGATTCAGGAGCCGTATGTCTACCCCGTACATGTTTAATTACCCTCACTGTATTACCCTCTACCACCTCTGCTGGGAGGCAACCGGCCCTCAATACGTTATGAGGAACATTTGATCCATTGGGCCCACCTAGTCTACCAAAAAAATGAACTTACCACCCATCTCATGAACCATGTAAAGTGCAAATTCCGTGGGGCCGTTCTCCACCTGGGTTTGATAACAATATATAAAAAAATATTTTATTAATAATAATGATTTATATAATATAAACAATAAAAATCTATTTATTATTATTATTATTGTTGTAAATCATCATAATTTAGTCCGTTCCCGACCCTCAAATAAATAAGGCGTGCTTTCTCACGCTTGTCATGGCCCAATGTACTAGACGAACAACCTGACTCCTTATCATACTGCCTGTGATAAGCGATAGAATGCCTCGGTCTTAATCACCCGGCAGGACTCCCTAACTAGTGAAAGTCTATGGAAGAAGGGACTTCATTAGCATCGCTACAAAAAAAAAATCAGGTCAGAGTGGTGTTTTCACCCAGGAAAGTCACCCAAAATATCACGAGTGACAACAATCTTAACTTGCGGTTATCAGGATCTGCATGATTATTCCTCCCCGTCACGCTATCTTTCCCCCTGCGGTTAACAGACTGTCGTTTGGGATGCCAGACAACAAGCCGACCTTGAATTTCCTTAGAAGCAGGTTCAGAACTTCGGATGTGTTCATGGCGCTGGTGACTCGGACGTTCGTCACGGACCCGTAGGCCGGGGTAAACACCGAAGTCTGAAAGGAAACACAAAAACGGATCGCTGTTTAGTTCAAAAAGAGGCGTGCTGTGTCACAAGGGACCTCCCACCATCCATTTATTCCTAATATCAGATTAAAAAATAAGTTTTCCAAAATATTGCTCTTTTTTACCCCAATAGAATGGCTCGGTCTTAATCACCCAGTCGGACTCCCTGGATAATGAAAGTCTATGAAGGGACGGACTTCATTAGCATCGCCATAAAGCATCGGCCCAGTGTGGTGTCCGAGAAGGGGAAGTCACCCAAGTTACCACATCACTGGCAACGACGGCATGGAACGCCATAGGGGCAGCTGTCCTGTTCTCAGGATCTGCATGGTTATTCCTCCCCATTGAATTATCCCTAACCCACTGCCGATTGTTCAGGCAGGCGTCTCATAAAAGGACATGCGCAGAAACGTGCCGCCCCCAGAATATCCGTACCTTGTGATTATAGAAGTGGCCGTTAATAGAGAACCTGTGGCTCCTGGGGCTCTCCCCCGGCCTGCGCTGCTTCACCCGCATCTGGACAAAACTGGCGTCGCTCCTGGTCCTCTTGAGCTGCGGCGTTTCCTCCTCGGCCCTGCCTGCTGAATACGGAAAACGCAGAGGGGTTTATTCACTAACGGCGGGCTTTTGTGTTCTTAGCTGTCTGGGGTCGGCCCTTCGTAATGCACAATGTCCATTCGAGGAAGTTCCACCAAGAGGAGAACAAAAGGGGGCGGAGCCTAAAGTCGCCTCCGGGCTATCCAGTGAATATGCCGGGCGCCCGGGGCTCACTTACGTTTAGCCGGGGCCCGAAGAAACGGGACTGCCCCAGCACATTCGGGACTGTTTTCGGCTATGGTTCCCATTAAAAAAAAATATTTATAAATGTAAGCAGCCATTTTATGGCGATATTGCCCCCCCTCTCTCGCGACTGGTCACTTACCCTGGCTTGCGGGATTATTGTTCATCTCCTCTGTATTAAGCTGGCGCTCCGCGGGGGCCGGCTCAAGGCTAGACGTTAAAATAAAATATTGTAAGACAATATACATTCGGAACGTACCCCTCTTACGCGGCTTTAGAGCCTGAGGAAAGGAGACAAAGATGGTGGCCCCCCATGGTATCCATATAAAGTACGTCCAATAGAGTGTAAGCTCCTAGGGGCAGGGCCCTCTCCTCCTGTGCCATTTTGTCTTAGCCTGTGTTATCGTACATTTAAAATATTTTAAAAAAACCCCACCCCCCATTGCTATACAGCGCCACGCGTCTGCTGGTCTATTAGAAATATATTACTAATTATTTATATATTATATATATTATATTATTTTATATATTATTATATTATTATACCTCTATAATATATCATATTATTGCTATATATTTATATTATTATATTTATTATATATTTTGCTATAATTTATTATTATTATATTTATTTATATATTCTATATATTTATAGTTATTATATTTTATTATATATATATTTATTATTATTATATTATATTCTATATATATATATATATTATTTATTATATATATATATTTATTAATATAATATATATTATATTGTTCCTTTTTTCCAAGGTTCGTTTTTCCTCCCCACGCTCTAGATAAGGGTTAATTAGGACCCCCCCCCCCCCCCGTGAAGACAGACACGCCACCGTGGTGGACATTCTCTGCCGACGCGTGAAGGATGAGACGATAAGCGATCACGCAGCCGGCGGGCTCCCGGGGTGCAGCGATCGACGCGCTTCACGTGGTAGCCTGCTGGCTGCATGTTTATCGGAAAGGCTCGTGCCACTGTTTCCTTGGCAACGGTGTCTGTCGCAGCCTCACGTGTTTATTCCTCCCCGTACGCGTCGCAAAACAACACCGGTAAACACTCCGTTATGTCCGCTTCCTGAATAATACCCACAATGCTCCGAGCTAACTGTATTAGCCTCTGCCACCTCTGCTGGGAGGCGGTTCACTGTATCTACCTTCCTTAAATCTAAGAGGTCCTAAACGTCCTAAAATATTTTTGTTTTAGATACGGGCAATAATTAGAAACCCGTCTTCTGTGGATACCTTGGCCACCTCATCTTCCTGATGCTTATTCCTCCCCACTAAGTTGCTGATTGGCTCAGGAAGGGGGGGCCACCCGAATGGCTCATTGATGATTGTGAGGATTCCCGGTTTAGTTACGGTCGTTCCCACCTGCTCCTGGCTGCGGATCCCGCTCCGGTGGTCTCGGAGGGACCGAAGGAAACGCGTTCGTTGTCGTCGTGCATCTGCAGTCTGATTGGACGACGAAGACCCCAGGAGATATTCAGCAGCCCCTCTATCACCAGCTGTCCGCTTTCCTAGGAGAAGGTAGAGCGAGTGGACACGGTTAACGCTGCGCCGATCGCGCATGGGCCGCCCGCATGCCACCGACCCCAATGAGCTTCTGCGGTGGAAACCACGGCGGGCACTTCCTCCAGCATCGCCTTATACATTATACAGGTTCTGTACAATCCCACCGTATGCATTCGCCCCTCCCCCGAGCTGTGCGCAGGGGCATGTGATATACTCGGCGGACTCTGGGGTCTCCTGAGGTCCCCGTGCGCATGCGCAGAGCTCGCTCGTGCAGCAATAGAATTCCTTAGTCTTAATGGATTTTTTTATTAAAAATATGTATTTAAAAGCATTGCACCATTTACCCCGGTTTTTGCCCCATAATCGCATATTACTGTACAGGAGGCTCTGGTAGCGTTTCTACTCTGGACGGCGGCATTGTTTGGGGGCGGGGCACGTGAGAAAATAAACGGGACTTTTTCCCAGGGATCTTTATCTACCCGCGACACAATCGCTAGTTATAACGCGGCACAATAGACGGGGTGCGGCGGAGGCTGTAAAGCTCGCCGTGGCCCTCAGCTGCCTCGCCAACCCCCCCCCGGCTTCCCCCCCCACGGCTGGGACTTTGTCCTGGGAGCGGCGGGCAAATAGAAAGGAAAGCGAAGCCCATCCTGCTCGCGGCCGCTCGGTGTCAGAGAGTAGCCCGGGGGGGGGGGGGTTTGGGGGGGGGGGTATGCGCACTGGTTGAGGGCACGTCGGGTCCGGAGAGCCAGGGCACTTCCCCTTCAGCAGGACGCGGGGGGGGGGGGTTGGAATAACAAGGCTTAGTACAATACAACACAGCATGGAAACTGGAATACAGCCAATAGGGTGGTAGATAAGTGGAGCAGTCTCCCAGCAGAAGTGGTAGAAGTTAACACAGTTAGGGAACTTAAACACGCATGGGATGGCCATATGGCTCCGGATTGCAGATAAGACCGTATAACCCATCCCATGCATGTTTAAACTCCCTCGCTGGATTAGACTCTACCACTTCTGCTGGGAGGCTGTTCCACTTATCTACCACCCTCTCAGTAAAGGTTTTTTTGTTTTTCTAAAGTCCATTATTTAAAAGGCCAGATTCTGGTCTCTAACATTTCTACTGCGTTGAAATAAACTCCCCTCCTGCGCTATTTTAAATCCCTTTAACCCCTTCGTGACCATGTGGACGTTTTGCATCCTTCCCTGAAATATAAATAAACAAATTTAAAAAAAAAATAACGAATTAACCGTACAGTGATGTCACTGCATCCATATAAAATATATATAAAACATAATAAAATAAATAAAATAAAAAATAATATAAATAAATAAAAATAATAAAAATAATATAATAATAATAATATACAAATAAATTAAAATAATAATATAAAATAATAAAAATTAAATATAAAATAATAAAATGGTAAAAAGCCCTGACATTCATTGCCCCGGCCCTCCATGTAAAAATTAACCCCCCCAACTCACTACCCCCAAACCCCCTTAAGCCAGAAGTACTACAAATCCTGCCCTATGGGGTACTATGTAAGGGGTGGATGTGGTTCTAGAACAATATGTATGCGGGGGTCAGTCTGTGATCGGGGGATGTTGCCGAACTTAAATTGAGTTATCGTTTGTACGTTTTTTTTTTTATTATTATTATTTCTTGTGGGTTTTTCATGACAGGCCACCCCCCCCCCCAAAAAAAAAGGATGTATAATTTGTGTGGGTTCATCAAACACGGAACAGGGGAATCTTAATTAAACATAAAAAAAAAGTACGGTCGATAGTACAAGGCTCCGGCAGTGAAGGGGTTAAGTATTGAACTGTTGATGAGATTGGGGGGGGGTGATTCTTTACATTCATAGCAATAGCGCTAAAACAATAAAGAGTGATTTAAGGAAGTGGCTTTCTTAGCCCTCCCCCTTCTGTTGAACGGCGGTGGGGGGGGGGGGCAGCCCTTATTGTTCCACCGTGCTGGAAAATCTCCAGTAATGCTTACTGGGAAGCGGCTGGGAGTGACGGGCACGTCCTCGCACCTGCACCGTACAAAATAAGGGGGCGCTTTTGCCCTCCACCTGCGCGCCGAGCGATTTAAAAGGGACGCAAACCCCTTAAGGACCGGGGCTTTTTAATGTTTATGTTCTTCAGCTGTTATTTCCCTCTTTCTCATTTAAAATATTTCCCAACACAAATTATATATATTTACTTTTTTTAAATTTTTTTTTGGGGGGGGGGCGACAAGAGAGAGGATAAGATAGATAAAAAAACAATCCTATACGTCAGAGCTTTATGATTTTTATGTAAGAGAGACAGAGAAATAAATGGGAAAAAAATATATATATATTTGTCAACTACATCTCTATATAGATTATTTATTTAAAAAACGTTTAACCCCTTCCTAAACCCTAACCCTATGCAACTAATTGCCCTGCAGCAGCGAACACATGCGCAGAAGTCACGGCGCAGTGAGCTAAAGCGCAATGATAGTGCGGGGCTGTTTTTTTTTTTTTAACCCATGTCATGCCAGGTACGTCATTGGTCCACTAGGGAGATCTTTTTCAGGATGTTCCTGGGATGTCATTGGGCACGAAGGGGTTAAAAGTACTCTGTGAGCTATAAAAGCCAACAGCATACCGCACAACTGTCCCATTTTAAGGCGGACAAGTCTTGTTTTTACAGGCACTCTTGTAAGCTGCTCCGTTCTTCTTTCAATAAACAGGAGACCTCTGAGGTTCCGGAAGTGGGTAACGTTAACACCATAGCTGCCAACAGAACAGAATGTGCAGAGACAGTCCTGACAATGCCCTGTAAAGGGCAAAATGCACTGGGAAGCCACGCAACGATGTGACATCACAGCAAAACCCACGAATTGTGGTGGCGCAGCCACATATGACATCACAACTGGCCCCTCTTTCCAGGGGTTGGCCCTCAATGACGCAGAGCAGCGCAACCCTGGCCACAACGGGTTAATCCCTCGATTTCCCATTCATCAGGCCAGCGGTGTATTTCTGTATGTCGGACGTCTGGTCCGTCGCTGTGCCCGCTCCTGTTACCATGGTTACCCGCCCATTTAGGTTATCTATTATTAGCACAACATCAGCATTTCGACCCAGAATAAACAGCAAATGTGACACTTAACGCGGCGTATGGATCAAAGGCTGGTCTAAAAATAGCATCCGGGCAGCGATCTATACTTAGAAACAGAGGCGGCCCGCGGCCAATGGCGGCCCAGCAGCTCCTGGTACATCGACGACATTTAGTGGAAGTCCCCAAAAAATAATTAGAAAATCTAGAAAAAAATAAAATATAAAGAGGTAGTAGAGTCACGGCTTTATTTCAGAGAGGAGGGGGTACCCGAAGAACATGTCGACGTGCACGTGAACGAGCCGCTGCTCGAGGATGTTCTCATCTGGACAGGAAAGGAACGTCGGAAAACAAATACTGGCCAGAGCCGGCAGGAACCTGGAGGAACGCCCCCCCCGGGGACATCACCTTCCCCACATCCTCGCTGAGCTGGGACGTGTCGGCCGGCAGCTGCCAGCGGGTATAAAAGGACGCGGCGCAGAGCAAGGGCGGCACAAGCATCCCGAGACGCAGAGAGAGAGAGAACGGGGCGCTCGGAAGGACCGCAGACTATAAAGAGGTAACCATCCTTCTTCATTAGAGCATCTACCGGATCGGCCCCCATCCGGCCCCCATCTCATCCACTGTAACCAGTCGTGGGTCTCGTCTTAGATTCAGGAGCCGCATGTCTATTCCATGCATGTTTAATACCCTCGCTGTATTACCCTCTAACACTTCTGCTGGGAGGCTGTTCCATTTATCTACTACCCTCTCAGTAAAGTCTTACATTACATCTAAGCCTCTGATCCTCTAGTTTTAGATTATGGCTTCTTGTTAAGAAATTTCTCCCTCCTTTAGTTAAATTTAATTTAATTCCTGTATGTGTTTAAATGTTTCTGTCATATTCTCTCCCTTTTCTCTTTTCCCTCTCTCCCCTTCATCATCTCTTCTCTCTCTTTTCACTCCTTTCCCTCTTTTCTCTGTCCTTTCTCTCTTTTCCCTCTCTCCTCTTCATCATCTCTTCTCTCCTCTCCTTTCCCTCTCTTCTCTCCTCTCCTTTCCCTCTCTTCTCTCCTTTCCCTCTCCCCCTTCATCATCTCTTCTCTCTGTCTTCACTCCTTTCCCTCTTTTCTCTGTCCTTTCTCTCCTTTCCCATTCTTCCCTCTCTTCTCTCCTTTCCCTCTCCCCTTCATCATCTTTTCTCTCTCTCTCTTCTCTCCTTTCCCATTCTTCTCTCCTTTCCCTCTCTCCCCTTCATCATCTCTTCTCTGTCTCTTCTCTCCTTTCCCTCTCTTCCCATTCTTCCCTCTCTTCTCTCCTTTCCCTCTCTCCCTTTATCATCTCCTTTCCCTCTTTTCTCTGTCCTTTCTCTCCTTTCCCTCTCTCCTCTTCATCATCTCTTCTCTCTCTCTCTCTTCTCTCCTTTCCCTATCTTCTCTCTTAATGAAAGTTATACTAGGGTTGAGGATCTGTCCAGATGGGGGATACATTCTGTATCTGGGATACCCACACCGCATAGTGACCTCCCATCTCTGTTCCTCCTTCAGATATGAGATCCCAGCTCCTGATTTCAGTCGCCCACCTTCCCACCATCAGCGAGGACGCGGAGACGAATTCCCAGCGCGGGGAGAGCGGAGCAGACATGCGCCCTTCCAACGGGCTGGAGGAGTACGTGAAGTCCATCCAGACGCTGGCCCAGCCGAGCTCGGAACTGAGTCTCACCGCGCAGCAGGGACCGGCCAGGAGCCAGCGGAGGAGCCGCCAACGCCTCCGACCGCCGAGGTCCTGCGATGGGAAGGTCCTGTCCCCGGCGCAGGATGCCGCCGGTCTGCACACTAACGGCGACCCGCTTGCCTGGCTGTACAGACAGAGCGGGAAGGAGAACGCGGACTCTCCGATCGTCTGCCACTCGCTCGGCCCCCTGGGCCACCATAAAGCGGCGGTGGCTTCCAAGAGGCTGCCCTGCGGCAGGGACCAGAGCGGAGATATAGAGCGGGCGACGGAGCGGAGGAACGGGCCTTATCGCCCCCAGAAGAGATGCCGGCTTATCGGTAACGGGGCCACCAGGAGACTCTCCGGGCCGCGGCTCCCCGTCATCTACGAGCTATGATCCAGAACCAGCGTGGACTTCTTTATTTATAAACGGGCTTTCTCTAGAGAGCGACGCCAGCACCCCGCGTGTCTTATGGTTTGAGGACTCGGACTAATGCACTTTAATTTATTTTATTATTTGTTATTTATGGTTTTCGGAGGATTTTGGTTTTTACAATAAAAACGGTCTGAATACGAAGGACAATGGCGTGTAATAAATGGTTAACGGGGGCCGGGGTTCCATCGGGAGAGGACTGTCCTACAAGTCCGACTAAAAATAAACCTTTTTTGTAACAAAACGCAACCTGCGCCAGCGTACGGCTGGACTCGAACGTCACAGGTCTGCGTCTAGGCAAGAAAAAAATAGATAAAAATAAAATTTAAAAAAAACCCATACACGGTAATGGTAAAATAATAAATAATACAGTTCTAAAAAAAAATAAATATACAAAATTCACATTCGTCTTCATCAGGGTAAAAATCATAAAATGAATACGATTTTTTTTTAAAAGAAATCATTAAATATGATAAATATATACACACACATATAGTTTTTTTTTGCCATGATGTCACAAAAGTGACCACGCAATCGCTGAGTCGCGGGACTGGTTTTAACCAATGCCGTATGTCATTGGTCACGAAGGGGGTCAATAAATGAAAACATAATATTAGTAGTAATAATATTTTGGATTTTTTTTTTTATATTTTACATGGTTTCAATTTTCATTTTTTTTTTTTAATTGTTTTAAATTGCTTCTCCCCACTCCTCTGGACCCCGAACTCTCATAACTCCGAGCGCCAGGTAATTAGAGGCCTATCAGCCGCAGGCACCCATACAGCAGAACAACCCCCCCCCCAGTATCCATCCAAATGGCCATTCTTGGATATGAAGGGTTAATGGGTGTTCACGTACCTCTCGGTGCCGCAGCTGGAAGCTCCTTCCCTCGTGGTAGCAGTTGTAGGTTCTCAGATGTGACAACAGTTCGGACCTGGCAAAGAGAGGAGCAAAGTTTCACGGTGTGCCTTGTGGCCCCCGCTTATAAAAAGAGGGGACACCACAAAAAAAAAAACAGCTTTTTTCATTCATTAGTACTTGAAATAGAGGAAAACATGGGGCAGGTGGGCCATACCATTTTAAAGAAGACCACTCTCTGCCCTCAAAGTGGCCCAAATCATCTACAGCTCTTACTGTGCTTGCAGTCGCCCTTATGGGCAATGCCCCAAAATCAGGACTGTTTTGCTAAATCTTGACACATGGGAGGGATGTTCTAAAGTAGTGGACGCTTCCCCAAAATCAGGTGGGCTTCGGGAACCGATAATCGTGACAATACGGTCCATCAGCTCTCCCTGTAGACGTCAGAGGCTGCCCTGAAGACCCAGTACTGATCAGCTGTGATACCCCGGGGGGGGGCAGCCCTGTTGACTCGTCTACATCCATACATTGTCCTTTTGCCCCGTCCTACCTTAAAATGCACTTGTTGCTGTTGATTTTCACATAGGGGTTGCATGCGCCGTCCTCCATCCTCCCAGCAGCAGGTCCTCCTGTAGGTAGACATCAAGAGATTATTTTATAGGTGGGGGGCCAAGTAAACCTAACGACAAGGGCCCCATGTGCCCCATCCCATGCTCCTCCACCTGCCCCCCATGGGCCGCCCATGTGCTCACAATCAGGCCGCCAGACCCTGGGAAGGGGCTACCTGGGCTCCAAGGACTCGGAGAGCAACTTCTGCAGTGGCCCAGTCCTGGGTAGCAGACCACAAGGGCCAAAAAAAAAAAAAGAGGCTTGCCCGGGCCCCACAAGCAGATACTGGTTGTAACCCCATCTTGGCCGCCCCGTGGCCTGCTCCAGGAGCCATGGCCACCTCCACTCAGCTTGTGGTCTGGCTCAACCCATGACGAAAAGGATCACTGTCCCTTTAACGTTCTCCGCTGAGTGTTTGCGCTTCCGAAGAATAGATGACTCGAGGCCTCGGGTGCTGCCAGAAAAATACTTTTTGTTGTACAAAAACACGTTTCAGCCAAAATTCCGCTTAATCTTAAGATAAAGGGTAAGTATTTAACCCCTTAACGACAGAACGGTCCTCGTGTTCAGCTGGAGTTTTCTTCTTTCTCGTTTACTGAAGGAGGGGGGGTATTTTCAGGACAAAAAGGACTTTCTATAGATACCGTTTTTATTCTATTTTAATTTACGATAAAAAAAATCTAAATTGGGTTTAGAAATACCAATGCTTTTATGGTTTTTATTGCTATTTTTTTTTTTTTTATGTTTTTGTTTGCTATTTCAGGAAGGCATCATCTCTAGACCCTGACAATCTGGCCCCCGGGGGTTCCCAGGTTAACAGGAGCGCCGTATTGCGCAATCCGCTCTTACACGGAATCTTAACGCTTATTTATTTTACCCGAAGCGAACGGAGCTCTCCTTACAAAAAAACGCAGGTCTGCTAAACGGCGCAGCCTGGGGGAAAGAACAATTCCATTCGCAATCAGATGCCAAGAAATCTGTCACAAGATGAGTCAACCCGAGCCTTACGAGCCCTTCTCCTCCGCTATAAGAAGGAATTCAGGAAGTGTCGCTTCTTCTCTCTTGTAAACGCCGACACGCTGCTATGCAGCTACTCGTGCTTTTCCTGATCTGTGCGTTCACGCGGACCTCCTCGCAGCAAATGGGTAAGCCTTTCGATTTATCAAATGTAACAATATTTAAGTGATTTATGTCCATTGTTTTTATATTTACAAATTTATTTAATTTTTTTATTCTTCTTTAGAGGGGGGTGCCCCTTTAAGGAAATATGTTTATTATTTATTTTACTTTTTAAATATTTTTATTTTTATTATATTATTTTTATTTCTTTAGAGGGGGGTGCCCTTTAAGGAAAATATGTATTTATTTTACTTTTTAAATATTTATATTTTATTATTATTTTTATTCTTCCTTTAAGGAAAATATGTTTATTATTTATTTTACTTTTTAAATATTTTTATTTTATTATTATTTTTTATTCTTCTTAGAGGGGGGTGTCCCTTTAAGGAAAATATGTTTATTATTTATTTATTTTTTTAAATATTTTATATTTTATTATTTATTTTATTCTTCTTTAGAGGGGGGTGCCCTTCCCCTTTTAAGGAAAATATGTTTATTATTTATTTTACTTTTTAAATATTTTTATTTTATTTTATTATTTTATTCTTCTTAGAGGTGTCCTTTAAGGAAAATATGTTTATTCTTTTTAAATATTTTTATATTTAATTATTATTATTTTTATTCTTCTTTAGAGGGGGTCCCTTTAAGGAAAATATGTTTATTATCTTTAAATTTTATTTTTATTATTTTTTTTTATTCTTCTTTAGAGGGGTGTCCCTTTAAGAAAATATGTTATTATTTATTTTATTTTAAATATTTTTATTCTTTTTAGAGGGGTGTCCCTTTAGGAATATTTTATTTTATTTAATATTTAATATTTTTTTTATTTTTTTTATTCTTCTTAGAGGGGGTGTCCTTTAAGGAAAATATGTTTATTATTTTTTACTTTTAAAATATTTTATATTTTTTATTTTACTTTAGGAGGGGGTGTCCTTTAAGGAAAATATGTTTATTATTTTATTTTACTTTATTTTTATTATTTTATTTTATTGTCTTTAGAGGGGGGTGTCCCTTTAAGGAAAATTTTTATTTATCTTTTATATTTATATATTTTATTATTATTCTTCTTATGGGGCGCCCCTTTAAGGAAAATATATATTATTTATTTTACTTTTTTAAAATTTTTATTTCATTATTATTTTTTTTAATTCTAGGTGTCTTGGGGTGGTCCTTTAAGGAAATATAATTCAATTTTTAAAAATATTATATTTTATTTTTTGGATCCATTTTTTATTTCTTTAGAGGGGGTGTCCCTTTAAGGACAATTTTTATTTATTTTACTTTTTAAATATTTTTATTTTTTTGGTACAAAGCTGTTCCTTCCTTTGCAGAAATGGTGCATGGAATTCCCACCAGATGCAGCTGCATTCAACACCATAAAAGTAGGCCCCTGAGGGACATACGGAACTACACCGTGACGCTGCCCACCCCATACTGCAAGTTTACAGAGGTCATGTAAGTCGACACACACAGGATCCGCGTCCCAATAGTAATGTGAACATCACGTAATGGGGAGGAATAATCATGCAAATCTTGGCAACAGCCTATCGGTGCCTGCTTTTGTGTCACATGACATTTAAGTGTTTCCCCGCACAAATTAGAAACGTCAAAATTTAACATGGTTATTATTTTTAATAAATGTTTTTACCCCCCCCCCAGTGTATTCCTCAAGAATTCCAGTGCTCTGTGTCTGAATCCCAAAGAGAAGCAAGGAAAGAAACTTATTCGCTGCTGGAAGAGGTGAGTGCCTGGGATGTCTGGACCAGGGGGCACCAGCACTTACCCCCAGGCACGTGACAGAAAAAGAATGGAGGGAGAGAGAGAATGTGAAGAAAGAGTAGGGAAAGTGCCAAAGGAGAATGGAGAGAGAGAGAGAGAGAAGGGAGCGTTGGTTTGAGAGAGAGAGAGAGATTCCCACCATTGGTTTGAGAGATAAGATATGGTGGGAATTCCCCATTTAACCCCTAACGCACTTTAGACTTTATAATCTCCGTGCGGCTGATTTACCGTCTGGGGTTGGAGGAAGTTTTTATTTTTATGACTCAGAGAGAGAGTAATAAATGCAGAAGATCAAAGAGAAAAACAAACCCGTGAAACCAGGCAGGACTTTCTGCCGTACCGCGAGCACCCGGTGACCAGGAGCTCGTAACCCCCCCCGGGGGCATCCGCTGTGCCCATACCAGCAGGACCCGGCCCACAAGGTGCCCCAGCTATACCCATGAGATGAGACCCTGGTCTTCCGTCTCCTGTCTTCTTCCACTTCTCCTTGGCATCAGCTCCATTGTCCAGGCCTCCCGAAGCGCTTCCGCAGAAAGGGCGGAGCCTCCGGGTACACCCTCTCCCCATTCCTCCAATTGGGGGGAGGGGTTGCCCTGAGGCCCCGCCCCTTTCCACGGAAGACCTTTCTTGAGGTGATGCGCGCCGTGGCCCCGTACTCCAAGTGGCCAGCATGATGCCGACGGATTTGCAGAGAAAGAGACAGCAAGCCACCCGCCATTTGCCCGCTGTGCCCTATCCTCTACTGTCACCGATCTCAGATAACTGTAGCCACGGTCAGCAGGACCCAGGCAGACCAGCAACAGCCAATCAGAGGCATTTCTGTGCAAGTCATTACCCTAAGGGGTTAACCTCTGAGTACTTTCCTTTAGTCCCTGCCCTTATCCTATATCTAGCTTGGCCTTATGCCTATCCCATGCTTGCTTAAATGTCTTTACTGTATTAACATCTACCACTTCTACTGGGAGGCTATTCCATGCATCCACTACCCTTTCCGTAATATTTCCTGATGTTACCTTTAAACCTTTGCTCCTCTGGCGTATGACTTTAAGTATTTGAACGTCTCTATCATATCACCCATCTGTCTCGGCTTTCTTCCAGATCCTTAAATTGTGATTTCATTTCTAGAAACCCGAATAACACCGACAAGAGGAAGCGCTGCGCGAAGAGGAGGTCGACGAGGCGCAAGGACCCCCGCCGGGCGAAAAAACGGTGGAAAAGGGCCGAATCCTGCATCATGCCGATATCCTTACGCACGCCCGGTGAACAACGCTCACGCGGGGGCCGAAGCCGTCTCGGTGGCATGAAGAGAAAGGACATTTAAGGCGTACCTGTCACCAAAATTAAACCTGACATTAATGCGCAGATCATACAAACTGATTGTATGTTGTAGTAGGTAAATGGAACAGCCTCCCAGCAGAAGCTTTATAGATTGTGGGTCATAAACACGCATGGGATAGGCATACGGCTCCTGAATATAAGACGAGACCAACGAGATTAAGGTCTTTACGGCAGGCTAAGGGGGCCAAATGGGGCCGACCTTCTGTGATGCCTCCTAGCATTTAATTGGTATAGAAAATAGAAGCTAAGTGCCCGAAATGCCCAAAATGTTGTTTTTTTTTATTACAAATGCATATTTTTAACGCTCTGTTGATTGCTGTCGGGTTTATTTTGGGCGACGGCTCTCATTAGAGGAAGAAGAAGGCCTGGTCATTGTTGTTTTCCTGATTCCCAGCTGGAAGAAAGGTGACTCGAGTGTCTTCCTGACCGCGCCGAGGCGGCCCGGAGAACTTGTTGACGTGTCGCGCGTGCACAAGGAAGCGGGCTCTTCCTTCCTATCACACAGCGTTCTCCGTGTGCCAGGACACACGTGGGACCGGTGACACGTCGCTGTCATTCCGTTCCCACAGACGTGATCTACGTGTCGGGGGGGGAGAAGCACTGAACAGGGAAACAACCCCTAAAAGATTCTACGCCCCTGAAGGACATACCTCATTTACATTAGTGTGTGTGTGTGGGGGGGGAGCGACCACAGCTACAAAACATTCCAGCCAGGATGGCTTCTTAAATATTTCTGGCCCCGATCCACCACCGGTGGCCGGTTCTGTTGTTGGTGGGAGTCCTGAGCCTGTCACACTCTATCTACTTTATAAGACAGCTAATGGTGCACAGATCTCCCCTAGGTAGTATAAATTACCTGTACCCACCGAGCTGTCAGTGGTCTCAACAAACCTAGGCATCAGGGCTGTCAGCAGATGTGGGACTGTTGGCAGCTATGAGATTTCCACCGGCCTCTTCCGCCTCCTTTTCCTTAGCTCCGCTTCTTCTCTTACCTCTTTTTCTTCTTCTTTCTTCGTCCATATCAACTCCGCTATCCAGGTGCTGCCACAAAGGGGCGGAGCCTCCATGCACACGCTCTCGTCCCGATTGGAGGAACAGGGGAGAGGCTGTCCTCGTGGCTCCGCCTTTAATGCGGGAATCCTCAAAGAGGCCAGAATATTGTAGATGGATTTGCAGCGATGGGGGTGGGGGGGGTTTCTGCTTCTCTTTCTCCGTGAATCTGTCTGCAATATTCTGGCCTCTCCGAGTATTTCTTCAAAAGGGCGGAGCCACGGCACGCACCATGGGACAAGAGCGTGTGCACGGAGGCTCCGCCCCTTTGTGGCAGCACCTGGATAACAGAGTTGATATGGACGAAGAAAAAAGAAGAAAAAGAGGTAAGAGAAGAAGCGGAGCTAAGGAAAAGGAGGTGGAAAAGGCCGCAACGGAGCTGATACCGGGGAGAAGCGGGCGAAGAAAGAAGACAGGAGAACAAAAAGGGAGAAGAGAAGAAGTGTAGCTGAGGGAAAGGAGATGGGACATGCAAGTGGTCGGTGGAGGTAGCGAGAGAGAGCGTGAGTGAGAGACAAGCCCCTAGGCCGAGTTGGCGGTGCCGCGGATCTGAGGTCTGAATAAAAAGACGACCTCGATTATAAGACTAGGTGGGGTTTTTCAGATGATTTTTTTCTGAAAAAAACTTATAATCGAGGGAATACGGTACGTAGCATTAGGGGAGAAGGGCAGACGGGGAGGAAATACAAAGGAATCCTGTACTCACGCGATCCAAGTATCAACAGACCCTCCCGTGTATGTCGGACGACGCGAAATCTGCCGGCATCTGCGGGGACCGTCTGCACACTCTGCAAAAATATAGAAGAAAAAAAAGGGAAGTGTATGGATCAACGGCAACGCGCACAGATTAACCCCTTCACCGCCAGGGAGCTCTATACGGGCCGTAGGCATTGGTGTTATTGTGTCCAGGAGCAATACGGGCCGTGAATGGCTGACGGCCGCCGCAATCGAGCCACGTTACCAACGAATCAGATCCACAAAAAAAATGTGGTGTTAAAAAGATATAAAATGTATATAAAAAATAAATTTTTATTCAATGCATATGTAATAAATAAATCAATATACATAAATCTATATCTCTATCGATATATTAAGGGCAATGGCGCCACCTAGTGGACAAAGTGGGGATGACTGCAGGGGACGTCCAATAAAAAAAAAGGACAACAGGTGCCCCCTTTGGGCTGGGAAAACATCACCACCATCATCATCATCATCATCATATATTGCCCAGCCCACCGCTACGCCAAAGTACCCCAATCTTGGAGGACCCTATGATGGCTGTGATGCTTATCTATTGCTTATTTTCATCTTATTTAGACTTGCTCTGTTACGGTACGTTCGCTAATATAGCGCCAGCAGACGCCGGGGTGTTGAGGCATTCCGGGAAGGAATTTTGTTGCAAGGGTGGTGGATGAGTGGAACAGCCACCCAGCAGAAGTGGTAGAGGCTAATACAGTGAGGGTGATTTAAACATGCATGGCTTACTTTGATGGACCTTTTAATACACTGGAGCCAAGCAAGAGGTCAGGTGGCTAGTATGTCTCAGTTTCTGGCTACCAAGGTATAAGGTGGCCCCGTGGGGCCATTTATTTTGTTTATATCTCTGTAAAAATAACCAGACTCAACTTATATCATGTTATATTACATCACCTTTTCTACATGGAGGAGTGATGATATCATTAATATTTTAGTACTATTAATATGAATATAGTATGAATGTTAGTATATTATTAATATGAATATAGT
>VKOC01010953.1:0-11656 GCA_009364415.1 Spea multiplicata
TACACCAATCCACACGTATACACCAATCCACACATATACACCAATCCACACGTATATACCAAACCACACACATTTACCAATCCACACATATATACTAATACACACATATATACTAATACACACACATACCAAACCACTCTCACTTAATGCTTTCCTACCTTTCCTTTCTTCTTTCAGCTTCTTTTCCTCTTCTTCTGTTCTTCTGTCTTCTCTTCTTCCGGGTCAGAGGGCACGGACAGCGGTGGGCGCGGCTTCAGTGCTGTGCGCCGGTATCTGACAACAGACCCCGGCGCACAGCAGCTGTTGCCGCGCGGATCACAAGGGAGCGGTATCGGAGGTCTTTAACAGACCTCCGGCTCCCTTGAGTGATTTTAAGCCGGGTTGAACCCGGCTTAAAATCACTCAAGGGAACCGGAGGTCTGTTAAAGACCTCCGATACCGCTCCCTTGCGAGCCTGCTCCTCCAGCGGCGGACATTACTGTCCGTCTCTGGAGGGGTGCCGGGTGCCGCAAGTCGGCACCCCCTGATGAGTGTGGCGCTCTGTGCGGTCGCACACTCCAAAGGTCGGCCCTGCCCTAAGGGGCCGGGAAGCCCCCACCAGGGCCGGCCTTAGGGGTCTGCGGCCGCACAGGGTTTAAATTAAAACATCAGGATTTTTTTTTTCAACTTTATTTAACCATTCTGCCATGTTAAATTAAAGTTAAGAAAACTTTATTTAACATGGATGATGTTAAATAAAGTTGAAAAAAAACCCCAATGTTTTTATTTAAACCCTGTGCGGCCGCAGACCTGTAAGGCCGGCCTTGGTGGGGACTTCCCGGCCCCTTAGAGCGGCGGACCTGGTTGCGGCGGGCATAGGTAGGGTAGGGGCCTGGAGCTGTAGCTCCATCAGCCCCTAAGTCAATGCGGCCCTGCCGTGGCCCGGCCCACCGGGCAAATGCCCGGTGTGCCCGATGGCCAGTCCGGGCCTGGCAGGTATACTTTTATAAGGTGTTTTTTTTTGCCTTGTTTATATGTTTTCTCTGTTAGCGAGGCTGTACATTTCATGAGATATACTTCAATGTATTTACAATGCCTGCAAAAACTATTGTCAGTCTAAAGGTGCTGCATATAGTAGCAATGATTCAATAATGACGTAATAATTGTAATCATCAATTTATGTCAACCTGTTTTACCACTACATGAACCGTGACTTTGTCAGTGGATAGACAAAGTAGGAAGGTTCTTAAACAGGGAAAGTCATACTTAATTTATTTTGGAGATCAATGAAAGAGGCTGAAGTATTTTACTATTTTTCTATGTTTTTTGGTTAGAAGTAGATTGTATAGTGTTTGAGCTATCTAAATAATTATATATTTCAAAGATATCCAAAATAGGAGATAGGTGATGACTAACCAGATTACTACCACAAACCTAGACAAAGGCTGGTGGTAGTGCATGGAAACAGTTGAAATACCCTTGGTTGTCTACTTTTTAAAAATATATGGTTTGATGTGGTGAGTTGGCCGAATTCAAAGATGTCCCATATAGGAAATGGGCGCAGTATGACAAGATCTGAAAAAATAGTTTTCAAATTGCAGTATGCTTCTTGTATTTATTGCTCTATAACTTTAGATTTTATAGATTTTCAAATAAAAGTCAGAAAAAAAGTGTGTTCCCTTTTATACCATATTTTAACATTTTTTTAATATTAAATTAAATTGAAATGATCAAATAATGAAAAACACCATTTCTTGACCTGAAAAAAAACACAATATATAATTTGTGTGGGCACACTAAATGAGAGAGAAGAAAATTACAACCAAACAGCAACACTTTGTCACAAACAGTACAAAAATAGTTTAGGCAGTTGTTGTGGATGGAAAATTCTCCAACCTGACGAAATTGGTATGTGAACTATCTGTTCTGTCCTAGGCCCAATGTTATTTCATATCTTTATTAATGATCTTGGAGTAAGTACTGGAAACCACGTTGGTATTTACAGATAACACAAAATGATGTATGGCAACACAGTCTGAAATAGACGTTACATTCCTGCAAGGAGATGTGGTGGATGATTGTATAGTGAAGTGGGAGGTGAGATTTAATGTTGATAAATGCAAAGTTATGCATTTTGTGAAATGAACTTAATGTGCAAATTATACCTTAAATGAAGTTTTATTAGAGAAAGTAAGATACTATAATTTATAAAAAATTGTATTGACTCATGTGAGGAAAATATAGTTTGCCTCTGTAAAAGTCAAGGGTAAGACCCCCACCTTCAATATGCCTTGAAGTATGGGCTCCTGTTTATAAAAATGACATTATGGAGGTTAAAAAAGTGCAGAGTGGGCAACAATATAATTGGTTAGAAGGACAGGAATAGTTTGTTGATCCGGTGAGAAATCAGATTGCAACTTTGACTCAAAAAGGAATGTTTCCCCTTTTTGGGGAGAAGAAGTTGCTTTAAAGGGTTTTGTGTTCTATTCTGGATCAACAGCAAGTTGAACCCGATGGACTATTTTCAACCTAGATTAATATGTTACCATGAATGTCATGATGATAAAGCTGCATTGGTGGCTATTCCCCCAATCGATTCGTTTTGGGATATACCACCCCTAAAACTCTAAGCAATTACTTGTGCTTAGTGGATGTTATATAGAAACATACAACCATAGAACCATTCAGCCCATCTAGCCTGCTCATTTTTTCTTGCTTTAAAGACTCAATCCCTAATCAGTCGTTGGTCTCATCTTAGTTTGAGGATAGCCATATCTCCCATGTGTTTTTCATAAAACCAAAGTATGCCATGCTTACACCATATTATTGCATTTATGTAGATTGTTTCCTGAATGCACCAACATTAGCTGATATGGAAATTCAACTGTTAACAGTGAAGCCCTGAAATGCTTTAGACATGCCAATGTCAACTAAAGAAGCAATGTGTGCCAGCTATTGATACTTTGAAACCAAAAAGCTTTTTTTTATTATTATTCGTTCTTGGAGTGCTCCTAATGCTGTCAGCCAGCACCTTACCTGTGCAGTTTACCAAATACTTTTACTGCTTATTGTTCTCTAACAACCTCTTCTCACGCAAGTCTCAGGAACTTATAAATATGTGCAAAGCTCACCGTCATGCTCTAATAGACTGCTTCACTGTTCTTCTATTTTCCAACGTTCCATTTAGATATGGCTTTTTAAAGATTCCTACTCTACTCTTTTGCTATGGGCGCATTCAGCCTTTACGTTCCACATGTTTCAGCAACCTTTAGCTCCCCTCACTATCCGTTCCTTTGCAAATACAGGTAACTTGAATCCATTTTATTGATTTTGCATGTAACTTAAGATTTCCTGGAAATATAGCGCGTGAAATAATGACAAAATAAGAAATGCCTTGGACTTACCTTCCTAAATAGTAGAAAACCAAATAAAGTGCTGAATTCAACTGTTACAAAAAATAAAAATGGCACATTGCCATACTTCTTAGAAAACGAAATATCTTGGAAGTGCTAAGTTACATTTTTTTGGCATATTTTGGATTTGTATTTTTGTGTGTGTGATAAATACTTATGTGCTTGGTACCACTATACACAATGAGCTGCTAATTCATCTCTTCTAATTCGTATACCCCTCACAGTCTTTGTACTCTCCAAATGCATAATGTTTTTAATTATATTCTCCCAGTCACATAATAAAGCAGGTTATTGTTTTATAAATTCTGTTCACTAATTTCTGGGTCTGTTATATTTGGACTTTAAAAAAATAAAATAAAAAATACATTACCCTGAAAATGGAACTAATTTCCTTGGTGTATTCGTTTTATTATTACTTTTACTTTATTTTTTTTTTACTTTGGTTATTACTATTATTATCATTGTTGCAGTGAGTAATATCCTAAATTTGAAAGAGTCACCTTTTACCATTAGTTTTTTTTCCATTGTGTGCTTTCTGGCAGTGTCATTTAGGAAAGCTCTAGTATTGTCTGGCTGAAAGTGGGCTTCAGTTGCGTTTAGCATGTTTTCATTGTGTCTCGTAGTTCAGCTGTTATATTGTTTAGAATTAAAAACATTTAAACAGATGTTAAACAGCGGTTAAACAGATGGGATACACCTCGGTGTATTCCCTGTTCTGCCTGTTTCACAAAGTCGCATGAACACAAAGATTGCACTAAGCTTTGGAAGTATTCCTACAGAGATCAGCAGAGATCTACATCTCACCAAAGACTCCATGCTGAGCTTGGTAAGTGTCTGGACTACAATGGGAATCTGTTGAACTTAATTGCCAAGCTTATCTTAAAAAAAAACACAATGGGGTTAAAACATCCTTTTGTATTTAGATGACATGTCACCATGACATCACTGCCATCAAAAATATATGAGAGGTCCCCAAAAGGGATCATGAGCCATACTGCACTGGGGACAGTATGCAAAAAAGGAAAATAAAAAAATATATATTTTTAAGTAGGTAAAAAAAATCACTACCCCCAAAGCTCTTAAGGTAGAAGTATTAAAAATATATAATATTGGGTAAAGGATGAATATGGGCAATATTGAAGATAAAAGAATATGTATGTGGGGAAATGTTACTGAACATAAATTGGGTTACTGTTCAGCTCCACAGTGTAGAACACATTTTAAGCAGAATCGCAAAAATAGGTTTTTTTCTGTTAGTGGGGTTTTTTAATCTATTATTATTATGTTTTATGTATTTCTATGATTTCCTGAACAAACAATTTGTGTAATTTGTGTGGTTTCATCAAACACGGAGGAGAGTCATGGTTTAAAAAACATATGGTAAAAGAAAAAAACATCTGGTCCGTAGGTTATGAAAACCCCAGGGGCCTGAAGGGGTTAAGCATAGAAAGACCCCGGAATAACTCTCAGTAGTCTTAGCGGAGAGCTGTTCTATTAAAAAAAAAAAATCGCCAACATACTGATGAGTTTTTCACATGTCCTTAGCTGTCTTTTAAAGCGAAAAACAAGGGTTTAGCACATACCAGCAGGTGATTAATTTGCATTTAATCTTAAGAAATATTTCCCCCTGAAGGTAAATATAGATCCATGATATTATTAAAGGCTATTAAGATGACTGGCATTCACTGCCCAAACAGTGCTATTTATAAACCCTCAAGGTTACATGGAAATGTCACCCAAAACTGAACCACAACTAATGAATTATGTAAAGAACACTGAACAAACTTCTATTGTAATGTGTATATATATATCATATATTATATATATATATATAATATATATATATAAAAATATATATATTGGCTTAGTATCGCAGTGAGTGCTTCCTTTCATTTATAAAATAGACTGGGAAATAAGAATAGAAGAAAAGATTACTGAATGGGGAAAAAAGAACGAAATAGAAGAAGATTCTGTTACTGATTTCCTCAAATCAATTATAATTTGGTTATATAATAAATATAATAATGTAATAATACAAGTAATAAATAATAATAAAAGGCAGGAAAATATATGCAGAGTTTTAAGATACAGTAAATTGTATTTTGGAAGCCTGGTCAGCGTACACAATACAAGGTTGACATATACCACCATATTTACAAAAACATCCTCAATGGGATTGATGCCCCATATACAGCTTTCTCCTTTAATGCCCTTTTAAAACGTGTGTGCCAATCGGTAATAATTGGGAGAAAAGCTGCAGGGAAAGTGAGTTTTAACAGAGCAGAATTGATTAAATCTCCTCTCTGTTGAATGCGGTTTGTTTTATGGGCAAATCATCTCTGAAGTATGAGTAGGAAGTGATTCATGCGCCAGAGGGTATCTAAGAGGAACAATGGAGAGCGGCTGCTGTGTGGTATTCCCCCTTCGTGTGTTCAGGTGCATGTGAAAGAGGGCAGTGTGCTTAGCAATGTATGTAATACATTCCTGAACTGGCATTGTCAATGGTGATGACTGCAATAAACATTAATTGTATTATTTTACAAAAAATCCCCAAAATGATACCTTAATATTTCTGTCTACCCTGCATCACAAAGCATTAATGTATCTGTGCTTTAAATATAAACCAAAATATTCTGTATATATTGTATCTAAAACACAAATATACTATATGCATATATTTATATGTCAAAGCATGTAGTGTATCTGTATAACACAAACATTTTGTGCAATGGTATTTTTTTAATTTAAAAAAAATATATATGATCCAAGCGGATAATTTATACAGTATGTATGAGTCCCAAATAAAGAGGTATGCCCAGGGAGTCATTCAGAGGAGGGCTTGTACCTTCTGGCCTGTGGGTTGGGCAGGTATGCCGAGTGGCCCCATTGGCCACTTGCCCACACTATTAACCCACTGGCACGCATATTTACAGACGCATACACACTGATGCTCACACATACTTACACCAACACATGCTCACTAACATATACATACACACATGCATACACACTCCCTCCCTAGCTCCCTTACCTTCTCCCTCTCTTACTCCCTTTCTTACCTCTTTACCTTGCCTGAAGCCTTGTTTCTAGCTGCTGGCACTCACTGACCAATCAGTGTCAGTTTTACTGTGGGGGTCACATAACATCTCAAAATGCTGCATTTCTTTCCCTGCTGCACTTAGACCAGCCCTTTTTTTTAAAAAAATTGAAATATGAATTTGATAATTTTCAAACACCAAAATATATACACGCAGATTTAAAGGGATCCCTTGAGTGTTACCAAGACATCATTAAGAGTGTTCTGTAGTTTCATGAATGATCCCTGAGGTCCACAAAGACCCCAAGAGGCTCCCTAATCAAGTTGCACTGTTTTTTTATGATAAAAAGCAGTTCTAATAAAAGGCTGAAAATAAATAAGAAATAAATGTTACGGAAAGGGTTCAAACACATTGTACCCCTCCCAGCAGAAATATAAAATTAATAAATCAGTTTTCTGGTGTTTGTTTTAACATGTTTATAAAAGCGTATGATTTAGTTGTATACCATACATGCTGTACTATTGTGGTACATGTAGGAATATAACATTTCCAGAAATTTTTGGGGAAAAAACAGGAAAAAAAAGTTTTCAGAACGTTAAAAAAAAATGCAGAGTGGAGTAGTTTTACAAATGTAAAATGATTTTGTTACACTGGGAACATGAGATGCAGTGTATATAAAAGTATCATGCTTGAAATAAAAGTATAGCTTATTCAGTAAATAATAAACTAAATTTGCTTTGTTAAGAACATTTCAACTATACATGAGAACAGGTAACCTCCTATCCCTCAAACGCAACAAAATAAAGAAACCATCAACACAAAAAAAACAAAAAATCTCCTCTAATCCTCCTACGTAAATTGGACAGGGAGAGCGATCACAATCGCCCAATCAGACGTGCGCCTTTGCGCCTTCGCACCAATTGCAAATGAAAAAAGTGAAGTAACTCACATTATTTGCGCCAGTCGCACGTGGACACATTACATCTTTCATAAAGGTCTTCATGTAATATAGTTTGAATGCCATGTCATAAACATGTTATTTATCATTGTAAAAGAAGATATTCCACACTTTCTTCAATTTCCATCCAAAAAAAAAAAACAACAAAAATGGCTTTGGAAAAAAAAACAGAAAAGAAATCCCAATTTTTCTGTTTTTTCCCCAGACCTTCCCATCTCTAGATACATGTCCAGGGATATTGGGGGTGAGCTGTTTGTTTTGCATTTAAGTGTCCTCTTCAGATGAGATGAGCTCATCTCTTCCTGGCACTGAAGCATAGTGTCTAGAGATTGTTCCTATAAATATCTTACCCAGTTGTCCAAATAAAGGTGCAATCGTTTGTCTCATATACACAACACAAAAATACGATTTCCATCGGATTTTATTTTAGTATTTGGAGTTATTTTTAAGCACAAAGGAATAAGAAATTAGTAGTTATAATGCAGGAATGCATAATTCTAATATTTTTATGCCAGACCTTCAGAAACAAGACAGGTAGAAAAAACAGAAGTAACATCATTAGAAACTACTGAGTCTGTTTACGAAGGTTGAACTGTGTCAAGAATACATCCAAGGTTAAATAACTGATATCTATGCTGGACTGCTTTTACAATGCTAACTTAGCCCTTCTTGAGGAGAACATCGTCAAGGTTTGCAAGCCTTATTTGAAACTTTTTGCCAGTTGTCCAAAAAAGAGACTTAGGACAGTTTTAAGAGGCGGTGGTGGAGAACTCCTTGAAGACCCTATATGACTGTATCTATAATACTCAAAGACATTTCTTTGCCTTTCTACACTGCAGAGGAGAGCAGTGTTGAGATGTTTCAGTTCAGATAGCATGGGTATGGTTGGAAAGCCCACTTTAAAGGGTAAAGTTGTATTTTCCCAATATACCTATATATATATATATATAATATATATTAAATATTCAACTCTTGGCACATGAGTTCCAATGCCACAACTACTTTAAATGGCTCTACTCTTTTTGCTGTGTTTATGTTGCCTTGTTATTTGTTATTTAATCACATCAGGAGAAATCACGCAGCTTGTAGATGCCAAATGAAGAATGGTGTAGCACAAAGAAGAAGACATAAAAAGAGGGTTACTCTTTTTTATGTCTTCTTTGTGCTACACCATTCTTCATTTGGCATCTACAAGCTGTGTGATTTCTCCTTTCTGCACATAAAATCTATTAGTATAAATTATTCATGGGTTATACACTTCAATTTCTATTTCATCTGACTCTGCTACATCTGTTCTAGAGAGATATATATACACTCAACTGTGTACATATTCACCTTGAGTATAGTATATATATATATATATATATATATATATATATAAATATACTGTAGTAAGCCTTAGTATTTTAGATTGCATTGGAGCCTTTAACCCAAGGAGAGACTTTCATATATAGGATTTTCTTTACTGATACCCATGGGGCTGATACCCATAGGCACACTCCACCCATCATATGCTCTTTAATATATATGATAGCTGAGAGGTTCTTTTTAAATTTCAATTGAGTCCCTTTTGCAAGTACATGAAGGGATTCTGTAGAATGGTTCCATACGCATTTGCCATGCCTGGCTGTCTTCCATGCAGGAAATGTGCCAGGCCAAACATACCTTCTCCTTACATATGATATACTTACTGCCAATGTTAACTTAAAACAGAAGTGCTAACATAAAACCTACTATGTCATATGTGACTAGCACTGTAATCACTATTGAAATGGAAGCCAAGCTTCTGTGGTGAAGTTCATTCTAACCATGATACTCTAGACACGCGGGTTACTTCTCCCTGGCAGCGCTGTCATTTAAACCTGACACGACAAAGCCCTTTTGTGGATGATTTTGTTGTAATTCATGCCAATATTATACATTTTGCTCAAAAATATGACATATAGTAAGTTGGCTTTTCAAGATTAATAATTATTGCTCTGTTTGTCCCGTGAAAGAATAGTGTAATGCTCTATAGTATAAAAGAAATAACAAACAGTTGATCCTATTTAGAAAGAGTTACTAATTGTGGAGCATTCATCTGGAAACTTCATGTTGTCTTAGACTTGCTGTTCATACATTGTCCACATAAAGGGTAGAATACAATTGCCATCTGTTAGCTACAACTAGCCTACGTGTATCACGCCATTTACTTAGTTGTAAGCTCTAATATTTTCCACCATATTCTGCGAAAACCCTGCAAAGCCAAGGTTATTTGTTCCTGAAAGTCAGCGCTGAATCACCAATATTTTCTTACATGTTTTATGCTGGATTCAAAAAGCTGGTTTTGATTTTATGTTCATATCACTCTTTTATGCTTGATGGAATCTAAAAAACTTTTGACCCAAATTCCTGAGACACATGGGACTTCACTGAAAATGACATTTCCATTTATAGAACTACATCATTCCTTGTTTAAAGGAACTAGGAAATTCACAGAATATTCCTACTTACGAGTGGTGGGATGGGGACATTTATAGCGTAGTCAGTCAGGGGTAGGTTGTCCTTTGAAGTCCATTTGCCTGCTTTGACCCAGGTGCAGCTTGGTTAATATTTACAGCCTACAATACTGGCCCAGCTATCTAAAGCTACAAAGAACGCAGCATGAAGCGGTTCGGTAAATTTAGTGAAAAAAGTATGTAAGTGTTTAATTGGGTAACACATCTGATAAAAGGACAGCTGTCCAGTCTCATAGTTTAGGTATAAAACGAATCTCTGCAACGCGTTATCTGGGTATATTTGTATTTTCTTGGATCTATGCATTGCAAAATTTTTTTTAGAAGACATATGTATGCACCACGACTTCTTATTGTGCCCAATGTGGCACGGATATCCTATCCTTTCTAAGCTTTTGTATGCCACTCCTACCTTCCAGTACCCATATTCACTTGTGTCCACTTCCCACCAATGTTTTCCTGAAGCAAAATTTTGGATGCTAAAAACCTGACAAAACCAAAACCTGTTGGGCGTTTCAGGACGATGGTGGTTTGTTTTTGTACTTGTTGCTGTTTTCAAGTCGTTTGATATAGCCACGTTATTAGCTGCTGTGTCTATGTCCAGTAATATTTCTGGGTACTTTTGCCCGCTGACTGACTGTTTTTCTTCTAGAGCAGTTAAAATATCAACCAACGCTCTCCTCAGGGTCATTGATATCAGCAGCTCATTCATTCCTTCTGTGCCAGAGTACTCTGCATTTGGAGGGATGTCCACCATGTCTTCCTCAGCATTACTGACAACGCTGACCCATGAGTATTTTTGTAAAACTGAGAAAGGATCAGTTGTGTTACATAGCTCTTCTATGTGTCGGATCCGCCTAGACAATTGTTCTTCTTGTGAATCTAGCTTCTGCATTTCCTCATCCAGTTGCAGTAAAATCTGCCCGTGTTGCTTAATAATTTCATCCAGGACATTCTTCTCTATAACTTCCAAATCTTTTCTGATGTCGCTAAACATGGTGGATGTTTTATCTGTTGCATTACGTGTTTCTTCCTCCATTTTTCTTTTGTGTGCCTGCAGACTTTGTGCTGCTTCAACTGTAATTTGTCTCTTTGTGTAAAGGTTGTTTAGAATGGTCTTCATTGTTTGTTTCCCTTGGTCTGATGCCTCATCTAGCTGCACCACTTTATGTCCCATGTGCTTCCCAGCCAAGCAGCAAGGCGCACAAATATTATGTGTACAACAAATATTTTTGAAAGCGTCATTGAGAATATAACATTTCTGATTTTCCTGTGAGGTTGATGATTCAATAAGTACATGCTTCACTGGAATCCTGTCTTTCTTTGTATCACACAAAGAGGCATTGCAGTGTACACATGTCCCATATGTTGATATGGAAGGATCAAAATAGAGAGTCCTGAATGTTCCAGATTCTGGTTCTTCTGGGACACAAAGTGAATGCTTGTCCATATTACATGATGCCATGTTCCTGCAGAGAACTCCTCTGGTTCCCATTGATGTTGAGGATGGGTTTTACCTCGAGCCGTGCCATTTGCCAGCATACGCACAATACAATCCTCAGATGAGTAGTACTTAGTCCTACAGTATAAGAGAAATGGGGCAGACTTGTTCCTGTTTGTAAGGTAATTACAAGAACTGAAACTGAGATTCGTTTTTCATTCCCTGCTACTCGCCATACTCAATTTCTTTGTCATTAAACCTACTATGACGATGTTTTTTATTGTTTAATTTAGGGCTGCAACTAACGATTATTTTAATAATCGATTAGTTGG
>VKOC01010954.1:0-10799 GCA_009364415.1 Spea multiplicata
TGGATAGTTTTCACAATAAAAAAGGATTAAATATATTAAAGCAAGATTACGTGACCCTCGTTTCACTGAAATATAGGTTTATTCCCCCCCCAAACAAAAACCTATAAAAGATTCTGCCGGAAACAAAAATCGTTAGCAGACTACGGGTGGTCTAAGACCCCCTTCGCTGCCAGAGAGAGGTGCTGGAGGCCTCTTCAGGCGCATGAAGGATATGAAGAAGAAGATAAGCCCAAGTCCCCAAATCACCCCAACAGCACATCGCGGCCTAATTACAGACAGATCTCTGAACGGTTGGGGTTCACTTACCTAAAGGGGGATTTTAGATCTCTCTATATGGACCCCAGAGGACAAATAACGCATGCGCAAACTCACCGTGAACACCCTTCAATTGCCAGAAGGATGCTAAAGGGTTAAGACTTTGTGCAACATTCTTTCCTATCCTATACATGACGTACACAGTAACCATATATCGCAGTCCCGACTGGTTAGGTATGCAAGATGGGGGGTGGGGCACTGGCAGCTGTTCACGATGGCAAAATATGGCAGTAAGCATGATTAATTTATCATAGAAACGACGTGCCCCCCCCCATTATGATGCGATCAATGGGTATTTTAAGTCATCGCGCCGCCCTTTTGCCCTGTCGGACACGCATTACTATAATCCCTGCGATGATGATGATGATAAAAGGCGCTCAGCCTTCTCACCCCACTGAGGTTTTAAGGTCAGCGATAGACCCCCCTGTGGCAAAGGGCTTCATAGCCAGCAATCAACGGACTGCAACACCCATAACCCTCATCCAGCATTTTGACAGGGACCCGCTTTTTAACATTAGCTGGAGATTTACCGGCCACAAAATCATTTAGTGCTCCAAAGAACTGATCACGTCGGAAACAGTCGATTAGATTCTTTAGGATCAAAACTTTTTTTGGGGGGCCACGTGGCTTGTTTTTAGAACAGAATGAATTGCTGAAGGCAATGGCCGGGTTCAAAAACTATCCTTTCCTGATGCCTCCGCTTCCCAAAGTGTATCGTTTCCCTCAGCCTGATGAAATGTGACCGTTTAATAGATTTTTGGATCCTTTTCTCTCTTTATTCCATTCTGTAGCGTATTTTAGTAGCCGTAGTAACTGCTTTGGTGTAAAACCACATATTTTAGAATCATTCTGGTTTAAACCGGGGGAATTTGGGGACATGCAAAATTGCCAATGTTCAACACAGAGCTCAGTCTTGCAGAACCGTGTACGGTGTCTGCTCAGTTACCCGGCGCGTTTCGATCACCTCTAATGATCGTTATAGAAAAGGAAGACCATTGTTAATGCTTCTGGATCACATAATTGGTAATGCCTGGGCATATAGTTGGGGCGGAATAAATTCTCACATGAACATTTACATAGGTTAAGAAACAAACCTAATATGGTTGGGATTCATATCAATGTAAAAAAAAAAATATTATTTTCTAAAATATATTTGGGCTGAAAATGCTGAAGTGGGATAGTGAATATTTATAGGCCAATGATAAAAAAAAAAGCACCCGTATATTATAATATGGACTTTTTTTTTTTTGTTTAAAAAGGTAGAAAGGCACATAAGACAATAATGTAACATGAATACAGCAGAATGTGTGCCAGACGGGTCCAAGGACTTACTCCCTGCTTTGGCACACCGCAATTTAAAGTATTCTTCTACTATATAACCTGGCTCATTGTAAACAAAATTGGTATGCGTTTTCTCCCTAAATATGTCAATTTGATAAGCTGGGGATCTTCTAATGTATATATATATAAAAACTGTAATAAGTAGCAGTTTTACTGCTAATAAAAAAGGATTATTCAAATATTGCACATACTAGCATAAAAAAAGGAAAATTAAGATAAGATGTTTTATATTTTTTGTTTAAAAGATGGCTATTCAACTGAAAATATTAAATACTTTGTAGATTTTTGTATGGTCACCACTGGCACTCTGGAACCGGAATTCTAAAAAAGTTATATACTCACATTTTCAGAATATAAACACATGCTACCTTTGGAATAATCCCTCCAAAAAAAAACAAAAAAAGTTACATGCCAGAAAAAAAAACAAAAAAACAAAAAACTGGCAAAATGCGACGAACACAATGAGTTTGCAGACTATAATACGACTAAATTAAACGCATTAGAATATAAACCTGAAAAATCATGTAATGCCACTTGGCATAGGGTTAAAAAAAATAAAAAAATAAAAAAAAAAAAAAATACAAAAAAAAAAAAAAAATCTGAAGAAAGCACATTTCTCAGATTAAAACTCTACAAACGTTCATCGGATTTCAGTTAAATTACACGTTGGAAACGTATAAAAGTTCAAAACGGGAGAATGAAATGAAACGTACAAAATATTTTTATATTTTAATATTAATGCTAAAACCGATGCGGCATCCAAAGCGCGGATCGTTCATGCGCACGGCATCGCTGCGGGTTTCGCCGGTCCCCGTCGGGGTGTTACCGGCATCTGCAGACCGGAGATTATTATTTAAGCGAAGTCCGAAGACTCCGAGCGAGCGGCGGAAGCAGGGTGTGGATATCAGAGATGATTAAGGCAGATTTCAAACACGGCCTGGAAGAATTTGCCTTTTTGGTAAATAGCTGCTCATCCACGAAGATGACGAAGGTGTTTGGGTGAGGTTTCCTGATACCTGATATTCCGGTCAAATGAAGTAGAACTCAAAAAAGATCTTCTGCATCCGTCAAGTCAATTTTTTTGTGTGTGTTTTTTTTAAAAGCGTTTTTCCCCCCGCTAATGAGCCAGATGCATAGCCAATATCAAGAGAAGCCTACAAAAGTGAAGGAGTCTACACTAAAAATGTCTTCTGGTTCCGTCTGTTTGTCCATTTTTCACTGTTTCCCTCTTATAAGCCAGATGAATAACCAATATCAAGAGGAGAAGCCAACCGAAAAGCAAAGGAGTCTACACTAAAATGTCTTCTGTTTCCATCTGTTCGTCACAGCAGTTTTTTTTTTTTAATTTTAATTTTATCTTATAAGCCATATGAATAACTAATATCAAGAGGAGAGGCCTAAACTAAAACTCCTTCTGTTTCCGTCTGTTCGTCCATCCATCAGGGCAGTTTTTTTTTTTTTTTAAATTTTAAAATATTTTTTTGGAGTTTTCTTTTTTCTTTTTTTACTTATGAGGCAGATGTATAGCTGGATATCAAGGGGAGAAGCCTAAGAAAAAACAAAGATTTATTAGCTTATGGGAAGGAAAAAAAGGTACGTTGAAGACAGTAAATACGAAAAGCTTAAAAAAAAAATTTAATAAAAAAAAAAAAAATAGAAAATAAAAACATTTACCTCATCCTCTTCATCAGACGTTTTCACAGCCGCGTCCGACAGCTTTATACGCTTGGCGGGGCAGTCTCCGTTCTCCTCGGCCTTTCCATGTTCTGCCTCCCATTCTTGCAGCACCTGATCGATGTTAAAGCGCCGCCGATAATTCACAAAGAAGTTTTTGACCTGCACCACGGATTTGTTTCCGATCACGTCGGAGATGGCCTGAAAGTCGCGCCCGTATTTACGGATGGCTGCGGAACGAAAAGAAATTGTGTGAAAAACAGGTTAATCTATGGGGGGAAAAAAACGTGCGTGTAAATATAGTCAGTCTGAAAATACTTGCATCGTAATGAAGGCCGAGAGCAGCTTTAAATGATTGTTTATTTACCTTGCACAGCAAGAAGCTGTTCTTCTGTTGTCCAACGAGCATTAAACTTCTGATTAGCCTAAAAAATTAATAAAAAAAGTTGTTTTTTTTTTTTTTTTTAATTCTTCCGGGTACCTTTGTAAATCGTAGCGGATCCGATCATAAGCTTCCTAGCTCTATTATCTTCAAACATTTCCTTTAAATTAGTAGTCGAAGGCCATACTGACCAAACATATCTCACATATCCATGCTGCAGTTAGGGCCACCTAACTATGAGAAAGCCCGTACATGTACAATTCATTGTCCTTAAGAGCAGGCTGGAAGAACCTCTGCTAATTAATAAACTCGTCTACGCTCGCACGCAGCCGATGGGATAACTTATCAAATCCTCAGGTAGCCGGCTCAATCTTTTCCCAACAGCACCTTGCTCACCGATACCCCTGCGTCACGTACTGTGACAGTAACTACGGATCTAAACTCGCTTTCTGCTCTCCAAATGCCCACTTTCTTCCTTTCTTCATTCCCCGTCACCCACAACTGTTTGAAATTACTGTTGGGAAGCCAGCGTAGTCATACAGCATGACCATGGATAAAGCATAGGCTGAAGACCATCGTAACCCTTTGCAAAATGTCATTGCAAACTACATTTGGGGTTCCGTGTCACCAAGTGGCAAAATCCCAAGACGCATAAGAGTCAAATAATACAAATACGACCCAACAAAACCATGAAAAGCCTACCTCCGCCACCTTGTATTCTTCAACACCACCCTGAAGTTGTTCTTTAAGAGAGCTATTTTGTTGTTTGATGCTCTGAATCTGCAAGAGAACACGTCCTTTACAACCTCTCTGACACATGAACACCGCGGTACATGCTTACAATCAGCATCCGTACATTTTACTGCAAAGGGACAGATTAATGGATATGTAAAGCAGCAGCCTATAGCTTTTATTAGCTATAGGCTAACCACACAGATGAACGGAACATCAAAGAAAAAGGCAAACACCGACAGAAAATATATATATATATTCCCCTGTGCCATTTTGACCCATAAATATCTATAGGGGCCATTTACCTGTCTCTTTATCGACACGAGTTCCATGTCCAGGTGCCGCAACACGGTGATGGCAGAGTTGGCATCCGCAGAAACCGCGCCAACATCTTCCTGGGAGAGAAACATCCCCTTTGGGGGGTTTCGTTTGGCCCGGTTTTTAGCCTGCGATGGGTGTTTTTCCTTTTTCACGTGAGGCACGGTGTCATTTTTGGGAACCTGTTAATATACAGAATAATAATAGACATATTTTGAGCTGAAAAGTATAAAGCAACAAAGCTTTATAATAGCAAATGAGAGTACGATACAAGAGTTCCAGAATAATAGATTATGATAGATTTCTACCTCTTTCTTGGGTTCTTTTGGTTGGAGTTCTGCATCAATCTCCATTGTGTTGCTTCCACTGGCCTCCTCCATCTCATCCCCACTGAAAGAAACATAGCAGGGAGAGGGAAAGGATCTTACATTAAATACTTGAAAGATTCACGTAACGATAAAAACAGATTTACGATTACCGTTGCCAACTTTTTGGAGTTTTCTTCTAGAAAGCAACGGAACCTACTTAGAAAAATAAGTTATTGGGACAGGTCGGTCCGGCTACCTACGATAAGCCCGGCTACCTACGATAAGCTCAACCATATGGTTACCGACTCAAACTATTAGAAGACAACCAACATAAATGCAGGGACACATTTGGAATCATCGCAATAAACGATAGTCCCGGGTTTTCCTAATAATACGTGTAAATGTAAAATTTGGTGAACATGCCTTTTCAAGTCCAAGAGCTCCACAGAGGCTGCCATGTTTGCACTGCCCTTCAGTAAGGATCTACCTAACCTGGGCAGACATGAAATATAATACAATTTTACAACAGCTGGAAAATACCGAAAGACTGATTGCTGCGATAAATCCGTAATGCCCCAGGACGCTTAAAAAAATAAAAAAAAATAAAAAAAATAAAAAAAAAAATGCAATTCCCCCAACGCAAAAAAAAAATAAAAAAACGGTTCTTCTTGAGGTAGCTCCATAAACCTTAGATTCAGACAAGGCGTAATAAGGAAGTCGCACGGAGCTTGGCAAGCAGGAACGATAAAGAGTTAATCGTTACCTTTCCTCGCGCTCTCGCTTTTGTTTGCGAGCATGGCGGTCCATCACGCTGGTTTTAGAGCGAGTCTTCTTCCAGGAATAGTAGTATTTTACCAAGGCGGCAATAGACTTATCAGGAAGCTGCAATAAAGAGCATATAGTGATGCCGATCCCTAAAAAACAAGAGCCATACCTACTTATATTTAGAGATAAACCGGCTTGGGGAATGCCGCTTACCATTTGTTGGATTCGGTGAAATGATTTTCCATGAAAACTAAAGGCCTGCTCAAATAAGACCTTGTCTTCCACGGTCCACTCATCCGGGAACGGGGTAAAATTAGGCAAATCTGCCAGGGATTTTTCCATATCATGTTTATGCCAAAAAAGCATGCCGAGAGCCTGCAAAGGAAATACATACGCAAAAATAAACATATAATAATGACACAACAGGAGACGATAATAAATAATACACGATAGGTGTAAGGGACAGATTTCTCAGAAATAATACTAATCTGCTCAGCGGTTTCACACAAACATGACTATTTTCAGTATTAATGATTAGCAGTGCATTCATAGCATGGTCCTTACCTGCTCCATGTTGTAACCATGTTTTTCTTTTGCAACGGCAATGTATTCATCCACTGATAAATGCAAAAAAAAAAAAATAATAAAAAAAAAAAAAAGATAAAAGTAAATCTCAAAGGCGACGATAGCTATTTACTGCCACCTAGTGGCCAAAGCATGAATCTATCAAAAGTACCCATAAAGGTAAAATGTTTTAAACAAAAAATAGTCACAGCTGTCAGAATCTTGAAAGGTCATTGCTATGGCTTTCTCGGTGAGGTTTAAAGTTAATAGGAGACTCCTGCCGTTCTAAAAAAAAAATGAAAAGATGCACAATAAATACTTACATTTGGCTTCTGAGAGGTTTGGATTGGGGGACCACACCAACATACCAAGGTCCTCACGTAGCAGGCAGCTTTTAGCGACCTCTGTGTCGGAACAAAGAAAAACAGTTTATAAACTATAAACCTTAAAATATCAAAGAAAACAGTTTACCAATCTTATTGGCCCTTATATAAAACTGGGGGGGTATTTTGCATATTACAGTTTTTAAATCTGAAGAGTACAGTAAAAACAACATGATCTGCGAAGGTCTGAACTCTTGACACGGCCTTTACAGGGAAAACTCGGATTTAGATCAGGTGGTTAAGGCAACCGGCCCTGAAGAGGTAAAATCCAACACAGTTCCTTAAAATGTCAATTTAATGTCACTGGCCACGTGTAACGCACCGCTATGGCAGTTACTGAACCTTACAATGTGGTCTAACGATTAATCAGAAAATGATCACTGGAAGCAGGAATATCAGGGCTGCCCATAGCTGGAAAAGGGAACCAAACAAGGTTATAACTGCTGAAGTACACCAGCAAGAAACACTGAAAGTTTGCCCATAGTGTGTCCGCAATGAACCATATATTACTATACTCCTCCCTCTCAACAACACAGATTCAGTAAATCTGACGGACGCACACGCGGACACATATACACACACACACGGACGCACACGCGGACACACACACGGACATGGACGCACACGCGGACACACACGCATCAAACCGGCAGCATTGCCACTGATTGCTATGACAGTGCTGCCACCTAGTGGTGAACGCGTTACAGGCACACATGCAGCCGTGATATCCTGAGCAGCATGAATCATAGTAAGAAAAGTAAAGAAGGAAAGATGTCTCCGCTGTAGAAGACATTTAAGGACATGCTCGTAACACGACAGCCGGGACCCCCCCTCTATCCACACGACAAGAGAACACGCGCTGAATGTACAATTAACCTGAGGGCCCACAGCTTTCTATTTTGCCCACCGCTCGGTAAATGGAGGGGGGGGGGGGAATAGAAGTCTTAGCCTACAGGATACCTGATGAGGAGGCAAACGCTTCCATCTCCGATACCTTTGTAAATTGCCATCTCGTAAACGGGAAAAGCTAACCCTCCCCAGAGCTCTTAATTTACCCCCCCGGGTAAGAAACATCCCCGCATCTCCTACATCTATACATCGCCTGCTCCAGAGAGAACATTCTCCCGTATTCACCATCCGATTGTAATTTCTGCCGTCTCAACGACATCTCTCATCATTCAGAGACAAGGTTGCCGGCAATTATATAATCTGGAGAACCAGCTAGAATATATTATGAGCCAGGAAATTACGTATCCATAGCAATCGATATAAAACCCCTCCGACTCTGTGCCGGCAGCAGAAATTAGGCTACCACCGTGCGTCCGACTACGGTGATTTATCACGCCATGAGCTGCGCGTTACACTCAGACGGCCATTTAAATGGCTTTAGCCAGCCATGGCGGAAAAATCTTTGTAAAAGTCTTTAAAAATCTATTTTTCCCCCCAAACACAGAATCAAAATCTGTTACGGCTAAAACAGACGAGAGCGGCGAGCGCGTCGGGCCAGAACCGCTTTAAAAGATCCTCGGCTCTTCTGTTTGGATAAAGAGAGAATTTTATACTCCCCCACCCAAGCGAGTCTCACCGAACACAGTAGGTTAGGCAGGTCTGCCGTGCCCTCCAACCAAGCCTTTGAAACCGGCTAATCAAAGCAAAGAGACAGTCATTTATCGCCACTTAAGACGGGCGGAACGCCAGAAGCCCGTCAGCCTAAATCCCCTTCCTGTTTACGCGAATACTTCTGAGCGGGCTCCTTGCGCTTATTTAAAAAAAAATAAAGGGAGTAATCACAACCAGCATTAAAAAAAAAAAAAAACAAAAAAAAAAAAAAACTCCTGCTGACCAATCAGTGACTTACTTTCATAAAAGCTACAGAATTTGCAGTCATCGACATTTTCAGATAAAATTTTAACAGCGGACTGCAGAGTACGATGGCCCAAAACCACTAATAATCAACATAATAAACCACAAAGCCAATAGAGAGGAACAGATTTCATCGGGATGCATTGAGAAAGCCACGAGTTGTCTGCCTGTAGGCCAAGCACTGCAATACTACTACTACGACCAGCCCCACTGCTGCAGAATCCGTCACTAAGTCTGAACTACTTGGAAACTTGCGTAATAGCAGAAATTGGCAATTAGGTTTTCCTACGGTAAAGATAAGAGCGAGTGAACCTGCCTTAAAGCGGCATCACTTAGGAACTCGAGTAACCTCAAAGAAATCAGAATACTGCGCATTATTATTACTGTAGCGCCATCATATTCCGCGGCGCCGTACAACGGGTAAACAGTGATTTATAACAAAGGACAGCATTTTGAAGAGAAAAAGCCTACAGTGATTTAGCTCATTATTGTCACAGGAGGCGACGTCCTCACAAACCCTTCTCTTCTTATCGTCTCAAATCCCCATCCATAAAACCTGCTCTGTCTTCTTGTGATCTCCAAAACACCTCCACCTCCCGACACCGCGGGGGCGCCCTCCAAAACACCTCCACCTCCCGACACCGCGGGGGCGCCCTCTCAACACCGCCACTCCGACAGCCGGGGGCGCCCCAACCGCACCTCCGCTCCGACAGACGCGGGGCGCGCCCTCCAAAACACCTCACTCCCGACACGCGGGGCGCCTCCAAAACACCCGGCCACTTCCGACACCGCGGGGGCGCCCCTCAAACACCGCATCTTACCCGACACCCCCCGGGGGCGCCCTCTCAAAAACGCAACCTTCACATGGCCCGGGGGCGCCCTCCAAACACCGCCACTTCCGACACGCGGGGGCGCCTCCAAAACACCCTCCACTCCCGACACCGGGCGCCGTCCAAACACGCCCTTGCCGGTCCGGGGGCGCCGTCCAAAACACCGCCACCGTTCCGACCGGCGGGGCGCCCTCCAACACCGCACCGTTCCGACACCGCGGGGCGCGCCCTCCAAAACACCGACAGCGCGGGGGCGCCCTCCAAAACACCTCCACCTCGCGACACCGCGGGGCGCCTCCAAAACACCTCCACCTCCCGACACCGGGGGCGCCCTCCAAAACACCGACACGCGCGGGGGCGCCCTCCAAAACACCGCCACCTTCCGACACCGCGGGGGCGCCCTCCCAACACCGAGCCATTTCAACCCCCCCAAACACCCAGCTCATAAATATGACCACGATTTGGTAGCAGTTATTAAAATGATTTTTAGCTCGGCTCGCGCTAATTCAATAACCCAATCTTCTGAACATTTCCCACTAACCCGTTCAGCGACAAAAACACTGCATGGAGTTCTATTCGAAGCAGTTTGACTTTTTCCAATTTTATTGAACTCCTGGGTGCCCTCGAGAAGGTAAAACGCGGGAACTTTCACATCCCTGAACATCAGCGGAAATAACAATCATGAGCTTTTATTTAAAGAGTCGCCCGGCTCTGGCCATTAAGGATCATCACCATGGTAACGCTACGGTGTTTCTCGCTTGTCCTCCGTGACACAGGAAGTAGAATTATTAAGACACCGGAACAACCGGTAACCCGCGCGTAAAACGAGCACCTATTTAAAACGTCCAGAAACACACGAGAGCCGGCGGCGTGAAGCCCTAACCGTCCGGTAACGAAGAAGACTACAGCTTCCATGCCGCTCGCCTAGCCCAAGGCTCGGTGATGACAAGGAGCATCATGGGAGTTGTAGTTTTAAAACCAGAGCTATAAGTTACTTACTCCTAGAATGAGCTTGATGGGAGTTGTAGTGCACAAAATGAGCTCTAGAGCACCTACTTTTGGATTATATTATATATATTATTATCTTTTTATTATTAAATGCCTATATTTGCCAAGTATTAGAGAACGAAAATCACAAGTTTTACGAGGAGAGAATTCAAACTATAACCGCAAATCATTTATTTTCACAACAAAACACCACAGTGTGGTTAACAATAGTTGGCATCATACATCAGCCAAGCGAAAACAAAAAACACACATTTGCAACATTGAAAAAAAAAATATATACAAAAACAAAGAATTACGGGGACAAAATAACCAGTCA
>VKOC01010956.1:0-14192 GCA_009364415.1 Spea multiplicata
CACAAGGAGCTCAGGGGCTATTAGAATGGAACTTTATGCTGAGAAATGTTCGTCTGATCTTTTTCTAAGATTTAAAAGAAAACGCAAACCGTCAAGTGAGCAGCTAACCATTGAAGCATTCAAAAACCAAATCATTCTATCTCTACTTCTTCACTGCAAATGAAATACCAGCTGAAAATGCCTATAAGAAGAACACTGTTAACTCACATTTCTACAGTCTTCAAAGTCATACCACTTAAGACAAGAAGACAACATCTATGATGCCCTTAAAATTTTGTTTGTAAAATACAACAGAGAAAATTAAATAAACATCTTTTGGATCTAATTACTTTTTTCTTGCACCCAACTAATTAATGCAAAATAGAAAACAAAAAAGTTTATTCCTTAATGATGTCACACCCTATTCATATTTGCATCATATGTAAGCATTTGCTTCACATTATATGCCGCATAATCTTATACTTTGCTCCTGCAAACACTATTGCAGTCCTCTCGTCAGCAGGGTACAAGCTCCTGTGCAGCCTGTGGCTGGGCAACAAGCCCATGGAGGGAAAGGAAAGGGAGGGCAGTAACTCTGTGACCCAAAGCCCTGCCTGGGTGCAGATGGTCACTGGGAGAGAGGAGCCGGCTCCACACTTAGTTAATCAGGTAATATACATAGCCGCTGTAGAGCCGGCTCCTCTCTGCTAGTGTCTGTCAGTCCATCGCATTCATCCAGCCATACATTTCCCCACTCGGTCCTAGTTAATAATGGTAATATCGCGGTGTGGGAGCAAGGGTAAGAAAGAGGACAGGGTAACAGAAATGTAAAAAAAAATCTTTTGTACCTTTTAGTATATACAAACAACTAAAATCATATAAAATGATTCTGCGATTGTGGCTTCTTCAGAGATGACTAGTGAATGTAACCATTCAGCCCTGTTAAGGTGTAAAACTGGGTGCCGCTCGTAATTGTAGTCACTCGACTAAGGCAGACAGGAATATACTGCAGAAATAATGACTTCTGTCCTGTATGGGAGATCAGGGGAGCGCTGTAAACAAGCGTCTTGGGCTTTGGTAATTAAAATACATAACACTCTAATATCACAGAGTGATATCTCTTTAATCTCTAAACTCCCAATTTAGTGAATAGACTTATCCAATACAAACACACAACCACTCTCTGTCCCTCTTTCATATTTATGTTATGTTTTTATTGCATATGTATTGAACAGCAATCAGGAAATCAAAAAATACGACATCAAAACAATAAAATAATTTGGATTATTTCTGTTATCTTTGCTTTTAATGTTAATAATTGTACAATAAAAATATTTGTATTCCAAAGTATTTCACAAGATACCAACATCTGTCGGCCCTTTTTTTAATAAATAAAGCTAAAAAGATCAAGCTAATATCCAGACCTGGATGGATAATTCTGATTCCACATATTGAACAATTGCCTTGCGTGCCACACTGTTTGCATGATGTTTTTTCATTATAGGAATCATTTTCATGTTGCTGTTAGGAGGAACATTGGTGTGCTTTGAGAATGGGTTTGGCAACTACTGTTCTAGATCATTTTTTATGCTTATTGTCATTTAAAGTAAGAAAATATTTTTTTCATTTTTCTAGAGTTATGACAATGGAATCTTCATTTTCAAAAGATACTGCTTTGGGGAGAACAGTGAGACACTGTTGTTTCTTGTTAATCTTTCTTCTAATTGTAAGTACAGTGACTAGTGATTGGTAATAAATAATCAATTATCTGTATACTAATATATGCAGTTTTAATTGAAATGTAATTGTAATACTTAACTGTTCGTAACAGAAAATCAATGTGATATGTTTGGACTTTTGCTGATTCTGAAAATGCAATGTTTAATAAAAGAAAAATAATAATAATTAAGACTTATACTTTTTTAAATGTATACATCATTTACACAATCAAAGAATGTTGTGGTGTTAACCATCAAATATTTCTTCATTCCATTTGTTTCCAGCAATACAAAGTGGACATCTGAACAATTATTGTAAACATATTAATTCTGTGAATTTGTTTTGTTTAATTCTTAAGCATATTAAATATATACAGAAAAGTACAGGGCCGCCATCAGAAATCCCCATGCGGAGCCCCCCACCCCATTGTCCATCCCCTTGTCCTTCCCATTGTCCATCCCATTGTCCATCCCATTGCCCATCCCATTGACCATCCCATTGTCCCACACTCATTGCTCCACCTTAAGGGACAAGCCTAGGCTTTAATGCCCACTCACTCTACCACTATACACTTACATTCTTTCTTTCTTCTAATATATTAGTATGTGTGTATATATGCAGCATATATAGTGTTAGAGTCAATGTGTGTATGTATATATATATCTACATATATAAAATACTAACTACATACTGACTCTAACACAACAGTATAGTACACATACATGAACATATATATATACATAAACACCACTGCCTCTCTACAAACAATGCAGACACCCGCTGTTAGACATATGGTTTGGACCCCCAAGCTCCTCCTACACAAACACACAATAACATACTTATATACAAACACACAATAACATACTTACACACACAAACAGTAATATTTATACACACACAGTAACATAGTGACACATATACACAGACACATACTTACTTACTCACACTCAGGTGAGAGAGCAGGGCGCCAGGCCAGTACCGTTCGTACTTCCTTGATGGCGCTCTGCATTAAATATATATGTACAATTTGCATTTTTGCATTCGATTTAAAAAAATGTTTTCTTTCCGTGAAAGAGGGCGTTTACAAAAAAAATACTGAAAACAAGATGCCAATTATTATTTGACCATTATTACATTTTAAATTATGCATATGTACGTTTCATTCATATATTAAATGCATTAAGCTTTTGATGCTATGTTTATATACTTTGTTTTTATTTACATTGTTTACTTTAGAAACCACAGCACCGAAATAGCAATTTCCATTTGAAACGGTCATAAAAATACACTTGGGTAAAGATACTGTTGTTGTGTCTTAACAAAAGTATCAAGGCTCTTGCTTGTCTAATCGTGCCTGAGACATGTTGACAGCTTAAACATTGCAATCTGAAAAGAGAGAAACAAAAAATGTTATTTAAAATTGAGCAATAAATAGCTGAAAAACAGCATTCCTCGTAAACCCTAATTAAGTCCTAAAATATTAAAAGCTAACAATACCATTGTCATGCGCACCCACCGATAATGGATATAAGCATTACCCAAGGGGCTGGAGATGGACACAACAGGGTGGCATTTCTACTAGAGGAATACCTCCTGTAAACCCCTACTGTGGACATCATCATTATTGTTTTCCCCTTGTAGTAAGATTTTTATTTTTTATTTTTTTAGCAAATTCATTGAGTAATAATTGCAGCCTTATTCCCAAATATTTTGTGCAACACTTTATAAACTGGTGTAAGAAAGAGAGATATACATTTTTAATTGCTTTTAAATTGATCTAATAAGTAACTTTTTCTCGAATGCCATGTTCTATATAGTAGAACAATTTACAAATAAAAGAATGGCTATGCATGCATTATTATCCCCCAAAACCGCTGGGGATTTCTATGGGTCCTCTTTTACAGTAAGTTTCCAAAATTATTTTCAGATTTTGCTCACAACATCTATCTCTTGGTAATTCATTGGATTACTGTATTTTATTTCATCAGATTCCACTTTGTCATTTTAAATTGAGGAATATAAAGTTCGGGATCAGCGATTCAATGTTTCAACTCACCAGGAGTCTTTGTGAAGTCATAATAGCAGTCAACAAGTTTTTATATGCAAAAATAAACAAGTGACTTAATAAGGGTGGAACCATACTATCAATCAATGAAATTGGCAATATTTTACAATTATGCGTCTCATAATAAAACATTTTATTGAGAATACAACTATCACAATAGCGATTATTTTAAACCACCCACAACCAAAATCAAAGCATTTGCAACAATTTATATATCATGGATAAGTGAAGTATCTGATGACAAATATATAAATAAATAAATGTTTAACAACACCAGAGCGCAGCTGTTCCAGTAACAGAATATGCAAATAACATAAAGGTAAATATATATTTGCAATAACCTTACATGAGGAATACAGGAACAGCTGTGTCTTGAGGCAATTATTTCCACAATCAGGATCCACTTAAAATAAAAATAAAATAAAGAAATGCGTTGTTAATACTGTCGCAAATCATAAGTATGGGACAAATCCAGTTCTTTGTTTAGCCCCTTAGGGGTTAAGCAGTCTATCTCATAAATCCACCATAGCTCGGATTTTTAAGGCGTTTTTCCTCTATCCCATCCCTTTCTCTGCCAAGGAATAGAATCAATAATACGGAAGCGTAACTATGTGTGTCTCCTTTTTTCAAGAAAATGTTGCGGAACAGGCAAATCCAATTTTTTGGTTTTACGATTTATGTTTGGAGAGAGGAGTTTTCATTTTTTGTGTTTTCTTTCTAACATAGATCAGATCACACGGACAAGTCAGCATATAGATTACATATGTTGAGTCATATCTATGGTATCATTTTATGTTATACCATTTCTCTTTGTGGGGATGTTTAAACGTACCCCCCTTAATCAAATTCTGACATGCAACCCAACACACACAAGGAAAATGTCAGCAAACAATCAAACAATCTCTAATGGTGTTGTTTTCCTATTGGCCTTCAATGGTGGAATAGAAAGTTAATGTGTATATTAGGATATGATTCATGTAATAGGTACCAATATATATATATTTTAATTATTTTTAATTTTCTTAGCATGAGTACCATAATTAGACACAAAAACAACCTTGTCAATAAAAGTTTCTACAATGCTTTACTCATTAAGGTGAGTCAATAACCACTGATGACGATGTTTCCGTTTTCACTTCCAATACAGTATTAGAGCCCAGTGTCATAGTTGGATAACTAATTTAATAATATATCTATTTTGAATGCATTTATACAAGTCATGGTTGTTACTTTTACACACAGTTATTGTCAGGGCCGGCCCAAGACAAAATGCCGTCTGGGGCGAAGTTTAAAAATGCTGCCCCCCCCATTATCTACCCTTCCTCTCGCTCCGTCCCTGCCGCCCCCCATTATCTACCCTTACTCTCCCTCCCCCTCCCTATTATCTACCCTTACTCTACCCCCCCTTTTAGCAGTCCTGCGGCGAGTCTCCCTGTTCGGTCTCGGTGCTGACTTGTAATGCTGAGCGCCGAAAATGACGTCATCTTCCGGCGCTCAGCATTACAAGCCGGCACCGAGATCAAACAGGGAGACTCGCCGCAGAGGAGAGAGAGGGGCGCCCCTCTCTCTTGCGCTTTAAAAAAACAAAAAGGGCTTCAAAAGTGCCGCCTGGAGCAGTGGCCCTGGTTATTGTACATATTGTGTCAGTGCCTTAAAACCAACACCGTTTTCTAGACCTGTCCCACTGGAGCAATTCCTGAGTTTGTACCCGAGAATCTAAATTCTAATTCTTATTGATGTGACGTTTTAGAGTATAATATCAAACGCAAACCTTTCTCTGTTACCCAGACCTCAGTTGGTAAATTTACTCGAAATATTCTGGGTGCAAGGATTCTGGTTGTGCCTCCATGACTCCACTGAGCTTGAACACCTTTTCTGGACTCAAGTCCCAGGGTAAGGTTGGTTCTACAAATCCCTACCTCTACCCTGTGGGTTCGCTTCCAGTTCTGGGCAAACTGCTAGTCCCTAGTATTGGATATCTGTAATCTAATTTCTAACATCTGGCCAAAAAAAATGCCAGACACTTTATCAAATAAAGCAAAAATCATTAACGCGGATGGATGGATGCAGACTTGGTCATTGGCTGTTGTGATAGAAAGACCAACAACTAAAACATACGCTCAGATAATGATTTCCTCTAAATGAATTACATTTGAATGCGCGTTTACTGATTTTGTCTGCTTACTGTGTTGTAAATATTATTATTGTAAATTAAATTTTCTTTGATGTTGGTAAAATATTGCCTGCTGGAGGGCAGTTTGTATGTTTAGGAAAAACTTGTTTTACTATGTTAAGGAGATGACTAATGAATGCTTTAATCAGGTTTTTCAAAATCAGATTTCACAGTAGGCATCTCATATAAAACTTACAAAATAGCGTAAACAAGTTTATGTTTAAAAAAAAAAAAAAACCCGGTAAACTGACCTATTTTCCTGATTGACTGTTCAGTTTGTATCGCCGTACGCTTTTCTGACATGTTTTTATATCCGGGACGGGAATCAGAAATGAAAAGCATTGTCAGACGAATGCTAAGTCTTAAGTACGGCTGAACAAAATCTTGTGGTTTTCATAAACTTTTCTGTAACTGTAAAACTGTAATCCCTGCTTTTCTGATAAACCTGCATTGATGAGATGTTCGTGGTGGCTTAGTGGTCGTATGTATGACGTCATTTACTTGTTTTTCTACGAGTGACATCATATGTACGGCTGCTAAACTGCTGCATGAGACAGCTGCTGTTTTTCCCTTTTTTATGAAAGCATACAGCTTACCTAGAGGATGGTGAATATATAATAATATGATATATATATAAATATATATATATACATGTATATGTTTGTACATGTACCGGTATTGATAAAACCTTCTGAGTAATACCTGTTTAATATTTGCGACTGTGTCAATAGGGAAGAGACATAGACAACATAGACATTGTTACCAGCTGAAGTATGCACTCTCTAACTTAGCATGTTTTACAAAGCATACAACTCAGGATTATAATAAACATGATTAAATCAAACTGAAAAAACATCCCAGGACCGCAGGACCATAACCTTTAAATCATTTCTATTTCAAGAAATAACTGGGCATGTACTGAAGTTTGGGATCTGGACAGAGTCCAGCAGGAACATGGAGAGGGCTTCAGATACCATGCAACATAACAGCATGGGTTGACAAAAATGGAAATTGAAGTATCGTATATCCTTCAAAATGTACCAAAACATTATACTTATTGTCACATCAATATTTTCCAAATATAGAAAAAAATAAAATATGCAAAGTTCTATAAGTTTTGAAGTCATGCTATTGTATGTCTTCTAAAAACTCTAGCCTGATTTGCTTGTATATTGTTTTCATAGATGCCAATACTCAAAAGGGCAATCATAAATTTCTCAAAATGTTTTGAAGGAAATTGGTGGGGAGGGCCACACGGGGGCTAGGAGGCTGTCTTCAGTGGCCTTTTTTTGGATCCCTTTAATAGTTAGAACAAGGACCAGAGACAGCTTACAGTAACTACATTAATGGATGCAGGAATGATGGCTGGCCAATATAGAGATAGCTAGCAGCATGTTTCTCAGACAGTAATATGCTTTCTAGCTTCACATACACAGGCTTGACTAAACCAATGTCAAAGAAGACCGAATGCTTCTTGAATAAAAGATGGAAATGAATAAACGAATCAAAAAGACACAGAACATTTATGAAATGAGGAACAGAATATATATAACAAATGAAACAAATCATATCTTACAACTGAATGAGCACTTGAATGACTGGCACTTAAGAAAACCCGGAGAATGCATTTATACTTGACAGCCATTCTTTGAACAATGGTTCTCTAATAAATAACAAGACATTTAAATTGCGGTATATTTTGTAAAATGTCATGGATAAAATGACTAATACTTATATACATAATACATAATATACATATAATATATATATATCATTATTTTTCTGGAATAAATATATGCCTAAAACAACCTCTGCTGCCATTTCCCTTTCTTGCTCCGCTTCTGGTTTATTGTTAATGTAATGACAAGCCATAGGGATAACTACCCCAATATATATATATATATACTAATAGTATATATTATTACTATGTGGCATATTCATGGTGCTTATTTAAAAATATATTAATAACATCTCAGATTAAATTATACATAAACTTAATAGTATGCAAATTACTGAATGGTGGCCACATGAATATGTCTCTAAACATATGAATATGAATATGTCTCTAAACTTGGCGCATACAGCCACACTCCAACACTTGTCAAATTGAGGTTCAATTTGTAGCTAAAAATTCTAAACAAAAATAGCCTAAGACGTAAAAAATAAAGTTTTCCAGGACTCAAATATTACACATGGGGCCCAGAGCAGCCATGCCTTCTAGAGACAGAGTTGAAGCAGAATGTGACTGAGATGGATGTAAGAGGAAAGAAGGGATGCTAGAAAGGAAAGAGTCATTGAGACGTTAAGAGAGGAGGGTGAATCCTGGGGATGGGAGCTTTTGGAATCCATGTGTAATCCACAAACAGGTGCTTGTCTAGAGATTAAAGATAAAACTCAGAGGCAATGTAAGGTAGGCTGACATTTGGCTTCAAGTAAGTGCTTGTCAAGGACTGAACCATAGTGTACATGTAACACGACTGCAAGGAAAGTCTCCTGTTTAGCTTTTGTTCATCTAAAAGGACAAACGCTGCCCACCTTTTATGTTTGTAATCCTCTTCCTTACATAAAAGAAATACAAACGGGTAGGATACGTAGGTTTCATGGCGATGGCCACATTGTTGACATTTAGACTGACACACAGATTTGCTTTCCAGTATGGATTGAAGTATACATTATGACAAGGTTTATTTTACTAATATACATTATTATTGAATATCTGTGTATTAGTGAAATTTGGGATTGTCTGTGTTATGCGCATGCGTTCAAATGGAAAATGCAACAAGGCAAGAAATGGGTGCACACCTGTAAAATACTCCTTGCTTTGTTATTTGAACATATTGGTAATTTCAGCAGCACCACAGAATCTGTTCCAGTTAGTAAATACTTTTTGGAAGTATAATTCAAACTTCCAACATAGAAGGACACCACATTGTATGACTTAAACTGATATTTTTTCGTTTCGTCAATGATGTTCAAGTCGCATTCAAATGGAAATCGATGTACTACATAAAAAGAAGAGATTGCGAAATGTAATACATTTCACTTAGTAAAGAAATACTGTGTACCTTTTGAGACTGGGCTTGACCTAGAAAATCCCTTCACAAGAACATGATAACATTTCCAAGCAGTTTTCTTCTATAGATCTTTTCTGTATATTAATTGCCCAAACTATCTTATGTTACATTTTTGTAAGGTCATTTGTAAAGAAGCCGCATGAGAAGAAAAGGTAAGCGGAAACAAAGTGAATACAGATATGAATGCCATAAACACAACATTCAGGGATTTGATGATTGTTGAATAATCAGCCTCTAAGTCTCTTTTGGGTTACAATACAAAGCAATCCCACTGATTCAGATCCTTGGTAAGCAATATAACCATGAGTAGACAGGACTCGCCAATCTTAGGGTACTTTGACGTATTGGTGGACTACCGAATATATGGCCGTATAGTGTAGTGGAATCCCCAGTATTTATGCTTAAGTGGATGTTTTTTATTCACTGGGTATGTGCTGAATTCTTGCTTTGTTTTGTGATCTATAATATTTAGCATTTCCCTAGCATAAGTACCCCAAATCTGATTAAAAAAAATATATGTCAAGTCAAGATCTCATACAGCATCTGTTGTTGGAATGACCGATAAACATATATTTACAGGAAAGTGAATCAAATCGTAATTTGCTTTATTTCCCTCTAAATGAAATGCACATGCATGGCAGCAAAAATGCAATCCTTGTTCAAAATTGAATTGTTCATTCATGCTTCCATATGCATATGGATCTGTCGATAATGTGGTACTTATTGCACTTATAACAGTTTTTTTTCTGTGCAGAGAATGGTTCCTGGCTACGCTTCCACTGTAAATTATGCAGACCCAACACTGATGCCCACGGTCAATGAAGAATCCATAAGGAGGCAGAAAATTATAAATCAACAATTCAGATGTTATGAAAAAATGAATAGAGATCCCCCATATTCAAAAGCAGGTGATTTCTTTTTTCTCTTTCTGTTTGGGTAGAAGTATGTAAAATCGTGCAGGGCAATTAAACTGGTTGACCAGTCAATCATAAAAACAACTTCCTCTGCTTTGTATAAATGCATTTTTATTTTGTTCCAATGTGGTTTCATAGTTAGAAATGTCAAACTAATAATAATAATAATAATACAGGGCAGCACTGTGTAAAATTGAATAAATTATATTTAATAAAGAATTACTTAAACATATAAACATTAATATAAGAGGCATGTATTCCAACTAAGGCTAGTATTTCTCCATTTAACTTAACTCTGGTTCAGAGTAGTAGGTCAGAGCTAGGAGCTGAGTTAATATATTATAAAACATATAGTTGCAGGCGAGTCGTAATGTTTATAGAGGATGGGCTGGTATAATATTATTTGAGTTGTAATATAGACCAGTAGAAGAAAACAGCTGAACTTCCATCATCCCAGTAGCAGATAAGGACAGACTCATATTTACCTGACCTGTTGTATACTTACGGTATAAGCAAGACTTACCATATTGATACTAATTTCCATATTTATACAGATTTCAATAGTGAAGTACATTGTAATAATAAATAAGCTGAATGTTTGTAAAAACAAAAAAATAAAACAAGCTATCTCATAACTTGTTTGAAACGCTTCACATATTGCAGATTTCAGTCTTTTTTATTCTTATAACAATAACCTTACCCTGGAAAAAAAACCCAATGGAACACAGAACGCTCCTGAAAAGTGAAGGACTTTTTAGATACTTATTAGATAACATCTATTTTTCAAATATCATAAAATAGTATAATGGATGGTACAATAACTAGTGCTATTTCATTCGTATTTTAACTGTCAGTCATATCTAGCGGCAGTGAGATAAATCACAGCTCCATGAAAAATCAGACTTCCTTTGCATGACCTACAAAGTCAGTTACCTTGATAGGGACATTGCGTAAGATGATGTCTTTAGAGCCATTATTGAGGTAACCTACTGCTTTTAGAAGCAATCAGGGTCAGGGAGAAGCACATGGAGGTGGCATTTATAATAATAATAAGAAGAAGAACCATCATCATCATCATAATCTTACTATATAAAAAAGTAATATTTAGTAAATGTACTTGCTGCTGGAAAAGATCTGATGCCATTACAATGAAAAGCTTGCTTGGCTTTCACTGAATGATCTGGTCTTGAAATCCGTGGATGTTCATAACAAATAATTGCTGACACTCACCTTGAAAGGCAAAGGAGCCTAGCACACGTTGATGGGTTCATGGGTATGGATTGTCAATGCAGAACACGCAAACTGCTAAAGAACCGCTGAATACCCCATTCAAGATAAAAAGAAAGGAACGGCAGAAAACATGCAACCCATTTTAAAAGAATAAAATGCGTATAATTTGTGTGCTGTGTTACAGTAATGTTGTGTGCTTATTTAGTAATAACTGCTGATATGACACTTGTTTGGACAGGGCTGTATTGTAATCGCACATGGGATGGTTGGCTTTGCTGGGATGATACTCCTGCAGGAAAACTGGTTATGCAGAACTGCCCAGACTATTTTCAGGACTTTGACACGACAGGTAAAGTATCTTCTCTTGGTTTTATATCTGCCAATGCTTTTTCTTAATACTAATTATTTTTGTCATTATTAAGTTGCTAAATTTTATCTTCATTGTCTGGACATAAAATACAAGGTTTTTGTTTTATGTAACCTTACTGATTAGATTAGAAACTATGTCAGCTTCTAAAGCAATAATCATTTTAGAGTTTTTGTCAAATTCAAACATAAGGATATGTCATTAACTAATGCTGTTTCATGGAACTTTCTAAAAACAGATGAATCTGCTTTAAAGACGGGGAGATTGTATATATTGCTAAAATTCTAAGTTAGTTATAGTTAATATTATCTGTTTCCAAAAGTCGGTACAATTCATCTATTGAAAAAATTATTATGGCATTCTAGCATAAAATGACTACATCTACATAAAATGTTTCAAAGAGATACTGTTTGTAGTTACAAAATCATAGCTAACAATTAATAGTGAAATGGAAATAATAATAAAGTATAGAGGAAATCTGAGGAAATATGGGATGTGTATGAAACAAATAGAACCCATAATGTTTTGTAACACTAACAGAAACTTTCAGATCATAGGGTAGGCTGATTTTAATCCGGTGCAACATTTTCCAGACATGAAAACATCTATAAGGTTGATTGTGGCTAATTGGGAGTAATATGTCTGTCCTATACTCAGACATGAACGTAGTCAAACTATAAACTATTATACCAAAAAGAACCAAATATACATTTCAGTGAAAAAAAATATGTCTGCAGAGGACACTTTGGACATTTTTGTATTCGGACATTATTCGGACAGTATTAGGATCATACTGATAGGTTGATGGATATTCTGTCCTTTGTAATGGCACAAGTAGGGCAGGCTGTTGGGCGGCTTTCTATTCCTGGTTGTTGTGTTCTCAGGTTTTTAGTAGGTGATAACTATGAACCAAAACGAAAGTTAAAATACATGCTATTTAACCCCTAAAAAGGACCATTGGAACAAGCAGTGCCCTGTCTCAATCAGTTGTATAGTCCTCTGTTACTTAGGGCATTCTCTGGCTACACTTTGAAAACATTTGAAAAAAATTTACTATTTAACTTTTAATATATACGTCACATTTGTTAATTAGTGATGTATATGTTTTACAATCAGCTGGAAACAAATAACTACCCACTTCAAGTCATTCTCTATGCTAACATTTTCAGGATGGTTACAAAGATCTCCACATGAGAACGGTGATTAAAAAATAAGCATGAAAGCATCCTGTTTCTTAATAAATTATGAGAATATAAGTACATTTCACATTTCCCTGTTCCCTGTTTCACTAGAGAGTTTAAAGTGGGTTGTTCACTTTTCCCACATGCTACATTTTACAGTTGTATACCATAACTAAATCCTTGTAGTTATATTTATATGTTATTAAAACTATCATTGCATAGGGAAAGTTAACAATTTCCTTTTCTCAGCATCTTCTTAACTTAAAATTAAGTATAACTGACAAAATGTTAGTGACACCACACCGTTAGTGATTCACAAAGTGTTAATACCCTTTCCTTAACAGGTAGATTCAGCTCTTTCTTAAGTATTCCTCCAATACTTTTATCAGAAACAAGTCTTCATAAATCGCACCCTGAGTTCATACCGCCCACTGACATCTTTGGGAACGCCCACTGACATCTTTGGGAACGCCCACTGATGTCAGTGGGCGGTGCTGGCCACATCCTGCAAGGGAAGGCTCAGGTTAGCCGGGCCTCAGAAGTTCTTAAAAATAGTTTTTTAAAATATATTCTCTATGTAATGCAAAAGCGACCAGAGTGATTATTTATACTGTAGTGAACATTTTAACTTTCGATACTATAATAATTCTTCCATTGAGTTCTGTTTGTTAATAATTGAAAGCCAAATATATTTCAGTGAAGAATTTTTGTATTGGCTTTTCACCATACAATAAACTCTTATCCCCTTTCATGTATAGCCATCTGCTGTCCACAAATACAAACAGGCCAGTTTCTTTTTATTGTCGATAAAATAATCTTCTGATGTACTATGTTGTGTTTCCAAACATTTAGAAAAATATTTATTTTCCTCGATACTAGCCAGGCTATGTAAGCTTTTCTGTTTTTTTTTATATCCGCATGAATAGCTTTAATCATTTTAACAAGCAATCAGCGTTGGACTTAAAAAAAATATATCAGTAAGGGAATCCTAAATACATGTATTGATCAATGAAATGATTTCTATTTCTATTTAATTATACGATGTATTGTTAACTACCGTTCGGGAGTTGTGAACTATACTGGAGGAAATAGGTCTGACGTTGTTACATTCCGTGGCAATTAATTATTTGCTGATTGCTAGACATTCCATTTGTGTTGTAGCTCATTCCCTTCATCCGTGCTGGACTGCGATAGAAATATTCTTCTAGTTTTTGCCACTTTGGTATGCATGGCTGCTTCCGAAAGAACAACTTTGTACAGAAGGGAAAGATCCGATCAGTACAGTACAGATTTTCTCTTCCAATTAAATTGCAATCTGTTCAGAAATGTTCTGAAAATATGAAAATATATAACATACTTTACATCTACAAGACCTTTTGTATGTGTTTATATACAAAATAGAAAGAGAGAGTAGTTTATGTACATTTTCAAAAGAAGATCAAAAGAAATCTTGATGGGACAGATTATTTTCAGTCAAGAGAGCTTAAACA
>VKOC01010957.1:0-10322 GCA_009364415.1 Spea multiplicata
TCCCCCCCCCGGTCCCCTTCATCGTTTAGCGCCGCTCCCGTATAAAATCCAACTCACCGTTTAGTGAATAATCCCCGGTCCGCGGCTCACTGCCCTCCCGCTGCCGCCTCTCCGCTCCGCCTCTTCCTCTCAGCTGCTCGGGCGGTCAGTCCTCCCTCGGCCTCTAATCCCCGGCAGATCCGGGGTTAATCAGCCTCCTTCACCCGGAACCCGCTGCACCCGGAACCCGGAGGACAGTTTAACGGCTGTCGGCCCGTCTGGTCTCTCGAGGCCTTAATCATTCAGGAGCCGTAGGTCTATGCCATCCACTCTCTGGATTACCCTCTACCACTTCTGCTGGGAGGCTGTTCCACTTATCCACCACCCTCTCAGTAAAGTAAAACTTCCCTCCAAGTATCCCCCGTATGTGACAGTAAGTGGTAAGTGCTGCCCCCTGCAGTAGGTTGGGGGTATTTAGTGTCTCAGACTGAGGGGAAGCGCGTGGAATGTTTGTGGAACCCCATAAAGAGCTGGAACCCGCGACCCACAACCTCCCCCACGGACCCCCCCGACACGGACCCCCTCACACACGGACCCCCCACACCACGGACCTCCCCCGCATGGTAACGGACCCCCGCACACGACCCGCACGGTTACGTTTCGTGGTATTGGTGGCAAACCTCTTGAAACCCCAAGATTATTAACTCCTTCAGGGTCGGTTGCTTTGTGAGCCCCGCTTGGCAGCTTGGCTGCCCCCATGGGGAGAGGGCCCCCCCCTGTGAATCTGCCCCCCCCCCGGGCCCTTTCCTGCCGTTTAACACAGAAATGTCCACAAAGACTTACACAGTAAAAGATTTATTTATATACACAGTGGCAGGATGTATATATACCGTATATACAGACTGGGCGGGATTCTTGTGACAGGAAAAGGCATTAATGGTCCCTCCCACTGCAGGGTGACAGACAGGAGCTCTGGAGCTCAGACTTGGAGTCTGCCCCTCCCACCGCAGGGTGACGTGGAGTCTGCCCCTCCCACCGCAGGGTGACGTGGAGTCTGCCCCTCCCACCGCAGGGTGGCAGAGCCTGGGTTATTGTCTCTCAGTTTCTTATAAGGAAGGATAAGATCCCGCCCCCGGCGTCTCGCGGGCGTCTCGCGCTCTCTCTTTTGCGTGGGGTCAGGGGTGACGTCTCGCCCTCCTTCTGTGTCTCTTTCTGGGACTTGAGCTGCTGGTTGATGACGACTTGCATGTCCTCCTAGAGTCAGGGGCGGGAATCGCAGAGTCAGCCGCCTGGTACACCTCGCCCGCCCACATCGCCCCTCACCTGCCCATCCCCTCCACGGTCCCCCCCACCTGCCCATCCCCTCCACGTCCCCCTCACTGCCATTCACCCACCCCACATCGCCCCTCAACTGCCATTCCCTTCCACGTCGCCCCTCACCTGCCATCCCCGCCACATCGCCCCTCACCGCCCATCCCCTCCACGTCCCCCCTCCACCTGCCATCCCCCACACGTCCCCCCTCACCTGCCCATCACCCGCCACATCTCCCCTCACCTCCCACCCCTCCCACGTCGCCCCCACCTGGCCCATCCCCGCCACATCGCCCCTCACCTGCCCACCCCCCCATCCCCGCCTCACCGCCCATCCCCGCCCACGTCGCCCCTCACCTGCCAGGCCTCCAGCTCCTGACTCAGGAGGACCTTCTGCTGGACTACGTTCATTAGCTGGCCGTTCAGGGTGTCTCTCTCCCGACAGCAGTTTGCCAGCTCCATCTCCAGCTCTCCCTTCCTGCCAACACAAAGGAGAAATGTACTGCGAGACAGCCGCAGAGCATCTACTGGGCAGCGGGGGTAAAAGCCCGGAATCCAGGTCCATCCCTGTGATCTGTGACTGATTCCTCCCCGTTATGTGGCTGAGATGCCCCCCCGTCTTCGCGTCACTCACTTCATGATGGCCTCATCGCGTTCACTCAGCGCCTGTCTCAGGATGGCGTCTCGGTCATTTTGCTGCGAGACATCCCGGCGTCTCTGCATTTCCTCTCGGAGACTTTCCAGCTCTATGTACAGCTGGGTCACCTGGATGGACAGGAGAGCGCTTTATACAGCCAGATGCATATATATACCCCCTATATACCCCCCCGCGTCTCACCTGCAGTATATATACCCCTAATATACCCCCCCCGGCATCTCACCTGGCGGCTATATACCCCCTGTGTCTCACGTTGCGAGTATATATACCCCCCATGTTCTCACGTTGCAGTATATATACCCCCCGTGTCTCACGTGCAGTATATATACCCCCTATATACCCCCCCCGCATCTCACCTGCGGTATATATACCCCCTGTGTCTCACGTGCAGTATATATACCCCCCATGTCTCACGTGCAGTATATATACCCCCCGTGTCTCACGTGCAGTATATATACCCCCCTATATACCCCCCCGCATCTCACGCGATAAATATATACCCCCCTGTGTTCTCACGGTAATTATATATACCCCCCTGTGTCTCACGTGCGGTATATATACCCCCTGTGTCTCACGTGCAGTATATATACCCCCCCTGTCTCACGTGCAGTATATATACCCCCCGTGTCTCATGTGCCCTCCCTACCTGATCCCTGAGCCGTGCCACCTCTTCCTCCTTCTCTCGGAGCAGCTCCCCTTCTCTCTGACTCAGGTACAGGAGACTGTCTGCTGCCCCAGCGGCCCCCGGCTGCGGAGAGACGGCCGCTGAGAGAAATGTGCTGCAGGAAGGAGGGATGATCTGCAAGAAGCCAGTAGTCACCCAATGCATGGATGCGGGGGGCACACATTCCAACACGTAAAGCCCCCCTGGGTTAATAATATGATAATGAGGGGGCAGCACTGACACTTACCCCCAACTACATGATTTGGGGCCCTATCAGGGAATGTCACTTATACGCAGTCTGCCTGAAGGACACTATTATTACTATTAGTATTACTACTATTGTGAGTATTATCACTGGTATTATTACTATTATGCATATTATTATTATTATTATTACTATTAGTATTATTATTGCTATTATTATTGTTATTACTATTAGTATTTGTATTACCATTAGTATAATTAGTATTAGTATTACTATTCGTATTATTAGTCGTATTATTATTAGTATAATTTTTTCCAGCAGAAGTGGTAGATGTTATTACAGTAAATGAGCATGTGACAGGCATAAGGCCAATGAGATGTAGGAGAAGGGCCGGTACTAAAGGAAAGAACTCCTGGTTCTTATCTGCCGTCACTTTCTATGTTACTATTAGTATTATTAGTATTATTATTGCTATTATTATTACTATTCGGATTATTATTGCTATTATTATTACTATTATGAGTATTATTATTGCTATTATTATTACTATTCGTATTACTATTATGAGTATTATTATTACTATTAATATTACTATTAGTATTATGAGTATTATTATTGCTATTATTATTATTAGTATTATGAGTATTATTATTGCTATTATTATTACTATTAGTATTATTATTAGTATTACTATTATGAGTATTATTATGGTTGTATATTCTGTATATATTCATTCCCAGCGCCCCAGCCCATCGCTTCTACGTGGCGTCCGTGGGCTTCCAGTCCGTCGGGGCATCTGCCCTGAGGTGGGAGTTTAACAAAAGGGCATATTGTGTAGCAGAAATAAGTTCAGGGTCTGTAGGGGGAGGAATATTTCTCGGCGCATGGTCTGTGGTTTGCCACATTTTTGGGATGTTTTAGCACATGGTGGCAGGTCTGCAGAGCTAAAAACCCAGAACCACTCAAAAGACAGGCAAGGGCTGCTGGAAGGTGGAACTATGCTCTACTACTGCATAAATCAACCATTCATACAGCTTCATATATTTCTCATGCTTTTAATGGTTTCTTCTTAAAGTGAGGCCGAGCTCCTGAGCCTACAGATAATTGGTACTAATAATGCCGATGCCTAGGGGTAAATAGGGGGTAGATATACCCCGCTGAGACTGAGGATCCAGTAAAAGCTGGTAACAGGATGATGGATTCCTCGATGTCCGCCGTTGGAATGGGGTCAGCTCAGCTGTGTTGGTAAGTAACCCTAATCTCAAACATTTAACCACTAGTGCCCCACGGGACCCCACAGTAACCACAGACGTGCACCAGAGGGAAGTCGGCTCGCGCAGGATAAACAATCAGGCTGCTGTTTGGGGTGAGGTAGGATAGTTCTTGCCACCAGAGAAGAGCCGGGAGCCGGCATGGCCACCAGAGAAGAGCCGGGCCACCAGAGAAGAGCCGGGAGCCGGCATGGCCGCACCAAGAGAAGAGCCGGGAGCCGGCATGGCACCAGAGAAGAGCCGGGAGGCTGGCATGGCCACCAGAGAAGAGCACGGGAGCCTGCATGCCACAGAAGAAGAGCCGGGAGCGCGGCATGGCCACCTAGAGAAGAGCCGGAGGCCAGAATGGCCACCAGAGAAGAGCCGGGAGCCGGCATGGCCACCAGAGAAGAGCCGGGAGCCAGCATGGCCACCAGAGAAGAGCCGGGAGCCGGCATGGCCACCAGAGAAGAGCCGGGAGCCGGCATGGCCACCAGAGAAGAGCCGGGAGCCGGCATGGTCACCAGAGAAGAGATGGGAGCTGGCATGGCCACCAAAGAAAAGAGTGGCGATGACATGGCCACCAGTGACGAGACAGGGCTGACATGGACGCTGTCTCTGTGGGTGCCATTGATGATATGGATATTGCAGCCACTTAGACATTATGAGACACTAGGCGGTGGGGCAGACTGGTGCTGTGAGTGGGCCAAAGAGCAGACAGACACTCACCTCGTGCTCCATGCCCGATGTACTCTGCTGGATCTCCGAGTGTAGTGAATAGTGGCTGTCTTGCATAGAGTGCTGACTGTCTCTCATGTGCTGCTCCTCTTGTAGCTCTCTCACCTGGATCTGCAGTTTTCGTTGACTGTCTCTAAGATCCTGGGCTTCTACTTGGAGCTGCTGCATCTAGAGGAGACCGGCAGTGACCATCTCTGTCACAAACATTCACACTACATGTAGAACATACAACGTGAAGACCTTAGGAACCTGCCCCAGGCCCACAACGGCTGCCCCTCACTGAACAGGGCTGCTGGCGCACACCTGTCCATCTTGGCAGTCAGCGCTCCCTCCGGCGCAGCATGGCGGGTATGACATCATATCCCAGAACCTACCTCAGGTGATATCGCCATTCTCCACTCAGAATGGAGGTGACAACGTGACAGCTACTGAGCTCAGGGGATCAGGGAGGCTTAACCAGGGCCTGTCATTAGTAAAGTCTGTCTCTGCCCCTCTCGTTGTTTCCTGTCTCTTACCTTCAGGTTGTTCTCCCTCTCCTTTCTCTCGAACTGCAGTGCCGTCTCTTTTAGGGTGAACACCATATTCTGGGCATTCTCATTCTCCTCCCGCAGCTGTTTAATCTGTAATTCCAGATCTCTCTTCTTCTGGAGCAGGAGAGCGTTCTTGACAGAGCAACAGAGGCACTCTCATAAATACAGACAGACAGACAGACAAGCTCTGTAACCTGCTGCTCTGCTCTCTGCTCTGGCGGCTCTGCTCTCTGCTCTGCCAGCTCTGCTTTCCCCCTCTCTCTGCTCTGCCGGCTCTGCTCTGCCGGCTCTGCTTCCCTCCTCTCTCTGTTCTGCTTCCCGCTCTCTCTGCCGGTTCTGCTTTCCCCTCTGCTCCTGTCTACTGCATCTGCCGGTTTCCTGCACCTTTCTTCCCCTCTCTCCCTGCCTCTGCCGGTTCTGCTTTCCCCCTCTCTCCGAGGACTTGGCTTGCTTGCTTCCACGTTCACTCTGCCTCTTTCTGCTCTTGCTCTGTTGCCTGGTACTGCCTTTCCGCCTCTCTGGCTGCTCCTCTGCTGCTGGTCTGCTTCCCCCTCTCTTGCTCTGCCGGTTTGCTCCCCCTCTCTCTGCCGCTCTGGTTCCTGCTTTCCCCTGCTCTCGCTCTCTTCTCTGCTGCCGTCTCTCTCTGTGCTTTCCTTGCAGTTCACTCTTGGTTCTCTGCTTGGGCTTCTATCTTTGTTTTTTCTCTGCTCGTTACGGGTTCGCGACCTCTCTTGCTTGTTCTCTCCCTCTGCTGTCCTTTCTCTCGGGTGCTCTTGCATTGTCCGTTTCTTCTGCTCTGCTCTGCCGGAATTGTTCAGCTCTCTGCTCTGCCGGTCCTGCTTCCCCCTCTCTTTGCTCTGCCGGTTCTGCTTTCCCCTCTCTCGGCTCTGCCGGTTATGCTTTCCCGCTCTCACCTCGCTCTGCAGGCTCTGCAAACATGGTGCTAAGTGTCCTCGGCTCAGGGTTAATTCTCGATTCTCTTCCTTCAGGGATTGTATTTGCGAGGTGAGAGACTGCTCCAGCTGAGAGACCTCGAGAGACCACAGGAGAAGACACAGTGTGAATATGGAAAAGAGAGAGCAAATCACTGAAAAATTAGACAGCAGGAGAGATGATGAGAGCGTAAAATTGCCAGGGCCATTTTACCAAGTGAGCCACATGAGAAATGATGGTTCTGGTTCTGGAACAGCCGGGCCGTGGCTCTATAATAATGGTTTCTGGTTCTGGGAACAGCCGGGCCGTGGCTCTATAATGATGGTTCTGGTTCTGGAACAGCCGGGCCGTGGCTCTATAATAATGGTTCTGGTTCTGGAACAGCCGGGCCGTGGCGCTCTCTTTCCGTGGCCTACGACATTATTTATAAATCTCTCAGAGTTGATCGGATTATAGGATTAACCGCTAACGAGATTACGGAGCAGCAGTGGGGGTCTCTAAATTGTGGTGACGTGCCGGTTGGTCTCTTTCGTGGACGTTTCATGCGCTCTCGTGGGGCCGTGGCCTGCAGCCACCGGCAGAGACCTTTAAATTGTTTGGATCTGTAAGGGCCGGGAGGTCTCACCTGCGCCATCTGCTCCAGCAGTCTCTGGTTCTGCTCTGACAGCTCCTGCACCGCGGTGGCCGTCTCTCGCCCGCATTCTCTTTGTTCTGACACAAAGTGTTTCATCTGTAGCCGGGCCTCAGCGAGGTCACTCTCCAGGTCAGCGACCTGCGCTCTCCACTCACCCTCCTGAGCCTCCATCTTCAGGCGCATGTTGTGCTTCTCCTGCTCCAACCTCTGCAAGAAACATAATAACCTCAGCGCTCTCGCCATAAAGCCGAGATGAATGGACCTCGACGGGTGAGGAGAGATCTCACCAGATTCCCCACACTCCATGACCGAAACTCAATGAGTGGGACGAGATCTCACCAGATTCTCCACACTCCATCACCCGATCTCAATGAGTGGGACGAGCTCTCACCAGATTCTCCACACTCCATGACCGGATCTCAATGAGTGGGACGAGATCTCACCAGATTCTCCACACTCCATCACCCGATCTCAATGAGTGGGACGAGGTCTCACCAGATTCTCCACACTCCATGACTGGATCTCAATGAGTGGGAGATCTCATCAGATTTCCCCCGCTCCATGACTGGATCTCAATGAGTGGGATGAGATCTCACCAGATTCCCCACACTGCATGACCAGAGATCTCACCATAAGCCACTTGGACTTCGTTGTATAATGTCCCATCTCACTGCCAGGAGAGCGAGTCTGTCTCCTGCGTCTCTCACCTCCCGCGTCTCTCTCAGTTCCTCTTCAAGCGCCTCTCTCCCCCTCTCCAGCTGGTCGTTCCTCTCCAGGAGAGCTTTTCCCAGCTCAGCCGCCAGAAGCAAATCCTTCTCCTTCCTTTCCAGGGCCAGACGTAAATCTTCGTCCCCCTTCTCCTCGTCCTCCTCTCCCAGATAAGACGGACGGCGTTCCAGAAGGAAGGGGTAGAAATGCTCCTCCATGCTGGGCGAGGCTAAGCCCCCATTCCATCCACGGGGAACCCCCCCGCGAGACTCCATCCCTCCTGAAGTCATTAGAGAGATCGGGGCGATCGGACGGAACCTGGAACACAGAGAGCAGCTATAGATCTGTCTGGTGAATAAGAACCCGCCGGCAGATCGGCCCCCGTCGGCCCCTCTCGTCTGTAATGACTCAAACCTTAATCAGTCGTTGGTCTCGTCTTAGATTCAGGAGCCGGATGTCTATCCCATGCATGTTTAATACCCTCACTGTATTACCAAATACCACTTCTGCTGGGAAGCTGTTCCACTCATCTACCACCCTCTCAGTAAAGTAAATCCTAGTACAAGCTATGAATGAGGTTTAGTTGATTTGGGGAGGTCAGACGTCTCGGCAGGGCGGTGGATGAGGTTCTAAGGCTGCTTTTAGTTGGATGTTAATACGTGAAATCATTTGTGCTATATTTTGCTCTGCTTGGTACTTTGTATGCTGACCGTGGGTGTGTCCTGGCAGGGGGCGTGTCCGGGCATATGCAGGCAGGGGGCGTGTCCTGACACGGGCGTATCCGCACGGCGGGCGTATATGTGGGGCGCGATGTTCTGCTGTTATTGTTACATAATAAAGGAGTCTCGGTAATTGCGGTAATTACTATAATCAGACCCGCGTGGCGTCACGTGGGGGCCGGGCCCTTCGCGTCACTTTGGGATTTTTTTTTCTTGCCAAACACCCAAAGTTTGTGTGGAAATCCCCGGATTAATTGCCCCCCCACACACCTCCAACGCATTTTGGTCCCGCTTATGATCAGCTGGAAACGTGGATGGCGTGGATCTGCTCCCCGGCCCATTTCATTTGCCCATCTTCCTAGCTGTCCACAGGGCCACCCAGGATGGTAGGGTAGAAGATAAGTGGAGCAGCCGCCCAGCAGAAGTAGTAAAGGCTAATACAGTGAGGGAATGTAAGCATGCATGGGATAGGCTCCGTGTACCTAGATTCTATGGTTACATTATATCAAACTAAGAAGATGCCTGAAGAAGAGACCAAGGTGGTCTCAGACGCTTACAATCTATTACACTCCAGTTACCCCATAAAGGGACCCTCTATCGGAAGGGGGTCACTGGCGTCTCGTGTCCTCCCTCTCTAAACACATACGTGGCGGTGGGTGACACCATCAGCTCGGCCCTCACTGGAAAACTGGCCGGTTGGCTGAAAACAAACAAACAACGTCATCGGATGTCGGCCACAGACCGTGGAAGCTGCCGGAGAGCCGGCTCCACCTTTCCCCACAACCCCCCCCGGCATGTACCCCAAAGGGAGGCCCAGGGGCTAGTAGCATGGAGCCAAGGAGAGACACGTGACTTGTAGGCTCCATCATCCACAAACTAGAAGCTGGATGCGAACAATGCCGCCAAAGGATGACATCACAGGTGTGGCCCCCGGGACCCCCTCTGTCCAATGACTTCACATGATGACCTGGGGACATTAGGTGGCATTGTGTGCCCCCAGTTCCAGTCTCTGCTAAGGGACAGCAAGCGATGGGGGCCCCGCGGCTGATCACGTGTCCCACAGACACATTCTATACAGGACCCTCCGGCCCCTGCCATACCTGCATTCAGAAAGAGAATGGGGGGGGTCTGGGCAAGTCTGAACACAGGACTGCCCCCCCGGGACATATTTAGAGGGGGGAAGAGAGATAGCAAGGAGAGAGGGGGAGGAGATGGAGAAAGAGAGAGAGAGCGGGGAGAGACACAGTGAGGAGCGGGAGGGATGAAGGAGATTAGACGGGGAGAGACACAGTGAGGAGAGGGAGGGATGGGGAGAGACACAGTGAGGAGAGGGAGGGATGGGGAGAGACAACAGTGAGAGAGGGGAGGGATGGGGAGAGACACAGTGAGGAGAGGGAGGGATGGGGAGAGACACAGTGAGGAGAGGGAGGGATGAAGGAGATTAGACGGGGAGAGACACAGTGAGGAGAGGGAGGGATGAAGGAGATTAGACGGGGATTACGCAGAGATTAGGGACGCGCTGCACACAAGAGGGGAAAAACATCCACGGAACAAAACGCGGAGAGTGTGAAACTTTCCAGAATAACCGTAAATTATTCCGGGGCAGGTGGCAGCTGAGTGAGTGAGGCTGCAGTGTAAGAGCGAAAGGTGAGTGAGTGAGGCAGGGGGTGGGTGAGAGCGAAAGCTGAGTGAGTGAGGCTGGGGGGGGCGAGAGCGGAGGCTGAGTGAATTTTGAGGCTGGGGGGTGAGAGGGGAGGCGGAGTGAGGGTTATGGGGAGACAGATCTGTTGAGTGAGGCTCAGTTATTCCCAAAGTGACCCAGAGCGGAGACACACATTATACAACCCGAAAAAATTGTACCCAATCCTAGAGGTGCAGGGCTGTAAGATACTACACACTGTCCTAGAGGTGCAGGGCTGTAAGATACTACACACTGTCCTAGAGGTGCAGGGCTGTAAGATACTACACACTGTCCTAGAGGTGCAGGGCTGTA
>VKOC01010959.1:0-11669 GCA_009364415.1 Spea multiplicata
TTTCCTTTTCCGTTTCAGTTATCTAGTCGCTTTTTATTAGTTTGAACCCCGGGCGCGAGTAGACAGCTCTCTCCTTTACTTTCTCGCCGAGATTAGTGGTTTTTTAAAGCTAGACATTTTTGCAAGCATTTTTTGCGCCTATTTTATATTTATGTATTTTGCCTTCTCCAGGCGCCCGGGCTGCTTGGCTAGCAGAAGCCCTCGCTGACGTGCCCTCAATGCCGCGGCTCGGAACCAACGAGGGTCTCGGCTGTTATTAAAGCAGATATTATACGCTGGAAACATTCAGATGTCAGGATTAATAACACTCAGCTGGGAGGTTTTCACATCGCATTGTATACGGCGCCACGATAATCCGGAGGAGCCGGCCGCGTAACGACACGACTGTCTACACAGATTTCAAGGCAGATCGGACTCGTGGCTTCTCCCCGCCGATACTTAACCGTTCCTCGCACGATGGCCGAGTCTAGAATCTGTCACTGTGAGCCGAGACCTAATTAAAGCCACGGCGAGTGTTGTTAATGCAAATTAATAATCGTTCTAAGAAGCAGCTACGGTAAAAATCTACGGGATAGGCATATGGCTCCTGAACAAGACCAACAAGAGACTGAGGTCTGAGTCTTTATAGCAGGAAAAACGGGCCGAATGGGGCCGATCTGCCGGCAGATATATATAACTGCTCGATTCGAAGGTTTTTCCGCGTTACATCGTGGTAAAACCGTATGAAATAAGGAGGTTTCTATTCCGAGGCTATTCCGATCTCTGTAGTTGCCTGTACGTTGCCCATCGGCATGCCCCCCGAGGTCTTGTGCTTTTCTTCCCCATTGTTCTCTCCCTAATAAGAATAATATTAATAAGGAATAATAATGATAAATGACGAAGGGGATAAAAAGAGTTCAGAATTCTTTGCGCATGGTCTCAAGTGACCCAGGTTGGGCGAGTTCACATCCCTGATGTTATTATCAATTACACTCCAGCTATATGCACTTTTATGTAAATGACAGCTGGTTGCCCCTTTTAACATTTTAAAGGGGCAACCAGCTCCCCCCCAGCTCCTTGGCTTGCAAGCTATCACCACACATGCACACTATACTCGCTGCCAACCAGCGCTGGCTCGCGTGAGATTCCCGGGGGGGTCTAATGAGACCTTCCGCATGCATGTGTAGAAAGCGCCCTCGTTGTTTTCGATTGGAGTGCTTTCCTGCCAAAACGCGGACAGCGGCCGAGGCGGTGCCCTACAGCTCTGGAGCTGCAGCTTCTGGTAACGGGAATCTACATACAGGTGAAAAAGAATGCAAAATTCTTTGTATAGGAGATTGAGTCGTCCCTTTAAATTAGAGAGTCAATTCCGTCGCTGCGAATGAATGTGCCCCATTCCCACGATACATTGGGCTGTCCTGAATTGGCGTCTCGTGCAACACTTTGGGTCAGTGTTTGTCTGATACCATAGCAGCTTTTTTTTTTTTGTCAATAAATGCAAATGAATGAAAAGGCCGGCGGTTATTAACTGACAGTTTGACATTCAGAGAACAGGCGATTTAATTCTATTAGTAACAACGTGGGCTTTTGATGAAGAAGTGGGACATCTTAACTCACGTCGTGCGATGATCGGTTGTGCAGCCGAGTTCAGCATCTTCAATTATTTTCCACATTTTATTTCTTTACGCATTTCTTTTTCTAAATATAATATTGTTTCTTCTTCCTAGAAGGCAACCCGAAAATGCATTACGTCAAGGAGTTTAGGGCGATGGAGGAAAAAAAGAACTCGGCATGTACAAGGGAATGGTTGCTCGAAGCCGCCAGGTACGCGTCGAATCCGGTTTATTTTTATAACTTGTACTGTTTGGATGGAAATCTCCGGTCGTAGATGCTGTGTCTCCATTAAACAGCAGATGACTTTTCCTGACTCCCTGGTTAAAGAAGAATGCATATTAAAGTACTTTTTATGTGCAGTCTTCAAAAAAAAAAAAAGAATAATAAGAGTACTCATGTGAGGTAGAAGCTGCAGCTCTGGAGTGGTCTGATGATTCTTCCCAGAAGACGCAGCCAATCACTGTCTGGAAAGTGTTCCATTTGAGATCAATAACACTATCACGTATAGCTTTTGCTTTTATTTTCTTATCAGGATTCATATGCAAACTTTCCGAAATGGACAAACCGCTGGAGCCGATACCCGAGCGGAACTACCCAGACTTACCGATCTCACAAAGCAGGGAAGAGGTAAGTCTGTCGCCCGCCTGAATGCTGCGTGCGCCCTGCGGGTAATCAGGTGATCGGAAGTTTAATGAACCGATGAACCTCTTCTGTTTGGCACGGGGTATATTTGAAAATTATTGAAACACTCAACTGAAACTAATTTATTACTCTGAGGGTCCGATGGAGAAGCATACTAGAAATATAAAAAGTATGAAAAGGATGTCTTGTAAAAAACACAGGCTGTCCAGCGCACTCCAAAATAAGAGTGTTTATTACATTTATACCGCCATTCAAAAAGAGAGTTTTCTGGCAATTGATTAGTCTTTTAAACTTAAACTTGGATCAGCGAACACATCGTGCCATTGGAACACAGGAGTGATGGGGAGTGATAAAGGGCCGTTGGAACCCAGGAGTGATGGGAGTGATTAAAGGGCCATTGGCGCACAGGAGTGATGGGAGTGATAAAGGGCCATTGGAACACAGGAGTGATGGGAGTGATTAAGGGCCATTGGCGCACAGGAGTGATGGGAGTGATAAAGGGCCATTGGAACACGGGACCCTGCTGACTCTCTAATGCCTTTGATGCCACTATGGCTGAGGGTGCTCAGAATTTCCTCTATTTACCAGACACTTCTCAGTTTGATGCCTGTCAGCGGGGTCAGTGCTGCCCGACGTTTCTTTCTAATACTTATATTTCTGCCCAGACTCAAACCTTTGCCCTGCTTGGGGATCACGTAATAAAAAGCCCCTATAAATATTCTTTATTTTTAGGGGCAGGAGCTCATAATAGCAATCTTTAGCCTAAAAAGATCACGTATGTTGGCGATAGACTTGCAACACCCTTCTGCAATTTAACGATGACTGTTTTATATGCGTCTTTTTATTTGCAAATGATGTAATATTGGCTTTAATAACTTTATTTTTGTTTTCCTTTCACAGTTAATAACCTTGATTGAGAACAATTCAGTCACGATTATTCATGGGGCAACCGGGAGTGGCAAAAGTACCCAGTTGCCGCAGTTCATCTTGGATTACCACATGCAGAAGTCGTTGTTCTGTAACATTGTTGTAACCCAGCCTCGGAAGATAGCGGCTCGTAGCATCGCGACTTGGATAAGCAGCGAGCGGAAGTGCACGCTTGGTGGCTTGGTGGGGTATCAGGTATAGCGTTTAGTTTCTGCTTTTTTAAATTGCGCTCGCCACTGGTGTCCAAAACCTAAATCTGACGGTAAGACATCTAATCCAAAAGATAAACTTTAAGCTCATTAAAGGGGAAGATATTAATCATCGCACCTCTTATCTCAACATATTATGTGTTTTGCCCATTTCTCTTAAATGATCTAAAATTGCCTTCGCTCGGGCTCCTTGTGATGCGGCAGCAAGATGCGGCTCGTTTTTAATTGTGATCCCAGCGTTAAACCATTCTCCTTGGGTGGATAGCACGACTCAAATAGAGTCGCGGAGAGATCATGGGAATTAAAAGTATCGTCCGCTCGGCTTCTGGTTTTATCTCAGTTTGGACCGTTTTTTTTTGTTTTTTTTGAAACATGATGGTTTTGTTCCGCAGACTTTTTTTTAATTCATTATTCTCTTGGCAATTCTTTTGACCACCCTGATGATTCCTTGGTAAATTCTCAGTTTCCATGCGGCCCGGAGAATAAAGAATTTTAAGATCTGTTTACTTTTCATAGAGCATACCGTATAGACACCTGATATTTCTGTTTTCTTCATGCCTGCTAATATATATATATATATATATATATATATATATATATATATATATTTATTATTCCATTTAAGGTGGGGTTGGAAAAAAGGACAACTGTGGACACCCGATTGACTTACATGACTACGGGGGTCTTGCTGCAGAAGATAGTCGAAGCAAAAAGCTTGACGGAGTTCACTCACATTTTTATAGACGAAGTAAGTGACGTCTCACACCACACACATTTTAAAAATCCCTCTTTTTGCGGCAAACCCATTGAAACAGCAGCCCGGAAATAAACCTTCGGCATGATTTGATACACCATAAAAATGAAAATCCCCCAACCCACGATAAATTGGTTGCTATAGAGATGACCGATAACATAAGCGGGGGGATTATTGCTTCTAAAGAGGATAAACTGGAGATCAGATTTTAACCGCATGTAATTCTTGTAAATTGCACATGTCCCAAAAACCTGCTACATACAATCATCATATAAATATTTTTTGGGGGGCGAAATTCAAAGCTTTCTTGCATAGACTGATATATTATATATATATATATATTTTCAGATCAGCGGGTGGCTTCCTTAAAGAAGATCTAATTTGTGGGAAAAAAATGTTGATATATAATTCACCGGCAGTGCGAATGCACTTGTATATGAAAAGGCTATTTAAGGGTCTACACCTGGTAACACAGAAAGGGGTCCCGGCGTGCCGCTTTATTTTCAGGAATTCAGGTCTGCTGCTTAGTGACATTATTGGTTCATGCGGTGCTGCCGGGGGCGACGTTACACCCCGTTACATGCCGTTACCCGCCGTTATCCACTTCCCCAGCGGATAAACACAGTGGCAATCCACAGCGACGCCAGCAGCATCGGTAGAGCATTCTGCTACTTGCACCATGTGTCCCGTGCGTGCTTTCTATATACCTCTATACCGTTCCTTCTGTATTTCTGCACTCCGTGGCGGACACGGGTTTTGTAGACACATCTGGCAAATATTTTTAAAGCACAGAAGCCGTTCCGCTCTTACCTTTTCTCTTTACGCTCTCCTCCCTCTCCCCTCCAATGCTTCCTTCTGGCGCTTCTTCGGATTGTTCTTGCTGAAATGTCACTAATGGCTGACCTTTTTGTTGTACGGGGGAAACAGGTCTTTTTCCAGTGTTCGGTTCCCCCTCTGAGAACAAACTGACGTTCCCGATTTGTCTAAAGCTCCAGTTCTATACATAGAACGCAAACTTTGGATTGTCTCGGATGTCGGCTTAATCCATCGCATATGGTATTCTAGGACTGAAATGTTCCATCCGGTTTGTTTGGATGAAACAAATAAATTATTTGTGCTGATAAAAAAAAAATAAAAAAAGTTTCGAAACTCCAAGAAATTTTCCAAAAAAAAGAAGTGTGGAAGTGTTTTCCCGCGATCCTGTTTTCTACAAACTTAAACGAGAGTGTGCTCGTAGGCTCCAATTTGGAAACTGTGCGATTGGCTCTTAATGCTTGATATTGAGTAATAAGTTATAATTACTAGTCAATGACTTCATTCGCTTACAGCTGCTTCATTTGTTGCTCCGTTTAGCGAACCAGGCTCTTTTTGCATGGGAGCCTGCGTGTAAGCCAACTTCTGATGAGGCTCTTGGTATGCGAGCGCTGGGATGTGTGGCTCTAGCAAGCCAAAAATGTTCATTTTTCATTAAAACACAAAACGTAAGAATTTTTTAAACTGTTTTTAAGTTGTTATAATAGCTTTAAACGTACGTTTCCCGTTACTGTAGCAGAGATATAACTGTATATACATACAGAACGAGCAACCAAGCAGGAGGCGAGGGTCAGGAGATGCTACCTGTTCTTATCACACGAACTGTGTGTATCTTAAAAAAAGAAAAAGGATTATATGAAATCATGTAAGTGTTAAGCGTCGCTTTACTTTGTTCCTCGAGAAAGCTACCGATTTAAGATTTGTTTTTCTCCCCTTCTTTGTTTTCAGGTTCACGAACGTACGGAAGAAACGGACTTCCTTTTGTTGATTGCCCGTAAACTTCTACGTACCAACTCCCGATCCGTCAAGGTCAGTGAACGTGGCGATCCACGAATCCACTACTTTTTTAAATATCGGAAACGCCAAACTGTGGTGGCTTTTTGAAATTATGAGGCGAGGGGGAAATACCTTTTCGCTCTGTTTTCAGTACAAAGATGTGCAAAGATCTTTTTATTTCAGAACATGACGTGAAGGACGCTAGTAATACGTACCGTATTATTTTGCTTTTATTTTAATTTGTAGTAGCGGGAAGTCCTAAGGAATGGCAGCAACTGGGTTAACATTATCCCGAAGTCTTTGTGAATCCAACTTTTCCTCCCCGAGGCCAACTGGCATTCATCTGTGACCGGCGTAATGTGTTTTGATTAAGATTTTTCTCATGTTCGGTTGCATTAATTTCCAAAGAGTGCTGCAGGCTAATGGAAGTATAAATGCGTTTGCATTGAATCCAAGCCTTGCTAGAACAATATTTAATCCACGGAGATCGCGTATGACTTCTCTTTTGTGGAAGACGAGTTAAAAAGTAACTAAAACCTGTAAGGACTCTATTTCCACATACAAAAAAATATTCATTATTTTTACAAATGCCCGATGCAGTTTTTTGGGGGATAATTGGCTTTATTAGAACTCTTGTCATACCTGTTTATACGCTTTAGCGGTTGCCTTGTGGGTAAGAGGATAATTGTGTAATATTTGTCGTAAATAGTAACTTTATCACTTATTTCTGTTCTCACGTATGATCCTCTTACCACCTGGAAGCGTCTCTGGAGATCAGAACATGGCTCCATTTGCGTCCTACGTGCCAAAGCTTGCAAAATAATTGTGTAAATATATACGTCCCAAATATCATCATCCATGCACAAGCCACATATTGCGTCACTGGGGGGGGGTGTTTGCGGAGCTCACCGGGTGACATCATCAGTGCGGGTGACGCCAGAAGCAGTTCGAGAAACATTGGTTTAGTTCTTAAGTTTGCGGTATTTTAAAAACGTTAACATTTTAAAAACAAAAAAATAAGTAAAGCTGCCGCAGGCCTTTTATAAGCCAGACCCCAAAACTGTCTTCCAAGCTCTTTAACACCCTAATATGTGTTTTTGTGGTTTTTTCCTTCTATTTGTTGATTTCCAGGTGCTTCTGATGTCTGCCACTATAAACTGTAAAGAGTTTGCGGAGTACTTCGCGATCCCGGTGCTTAACAGACTCATGCCAGCCTATGTGTTTGAGGTTGAAGGCAAACCCCTCGACATTGAAGTATTTTATCTCGACGACTTGAAGGAACTACCCCAGCACATGGCAAGTTCTGTTTAAAGCTTCCCGTGAAAGCTTGTCGCCTTAGTGTCGCAAGCCTTGCGTGAAATAGAGATCATTCAGTTAAAGTAGATCTGTCATTTACCCCAAAATATCATAATTCCTTCCTTGCTGCTTAAAACAAAAAAAGAAGCGGCTTCCAAATATTTGTACGCAATTAGTTCTCGTTTTTAACCCCATACCCTCCAGAATTAAGATTCCTTGCTTACAAGCCCTTAACCAAGGCATCATTCTGTCTGACTCTCCCCTACTTATTCCAACTTTAAACAGTTATTTGCACCCTGTTCATAGAAGCTGACAATCTATCCCCGTAATACCTGCGGTCTCCCATCAGTCCTCCCTATCTTTGAGATCTTCCATGGCAGTCACTTCTCCATATCGCCCTCGTTCCTCCTCACCCTCCCCATAGGCCGTGAGGGCCGGCCGTGCTCTTAACACATCTTAAAGGTTGTAGTATTATGGAACCCACTGGCGCTCTATATATATAATATATATATATATATATATATATATATACACACATAATATGTAATAATATTGTAAAATGATGTAAAGTAATAACCGACTGTGTTCCTCTTTCTAGACATTAGCTTGGTGTTCCGAAGAAGCCGTCATAAGTAAGGAAATGTATGAAGTTGCAACATATCTGATCCAGCTGTTTGACGACATGGAGAAGACGGAACAAAAGTATGATTTTGTTTGTGCTTTATTGCCTAAAAGTAGGGCTGCAACAACTAATCGATAAAATCTACAATAATCGATAATGAAAATCGTTGCCAAGGAATTTCTTTATCGATAACTTGAATCGATTTTATCGAATATAAGATGAGGGTTTTTTCTGAGCAAATGCTATAACACTAAGATCCAGTTCCTCCGCGGTGCTGCAGGGGACCTGGATCCTCCTCTTTGGCAGCCGGTGGCCCTCCACTTCCGCTGGGGCTTCTATGATGGAGTACCGGCGTCACATGACCTTCCGGTACTCAGTCATAGAAGCTCCAGCAAAAGTCCCGGCTAGAAGCAGAGGTTTATCTATGCGCATCGCACAGACCTCCACCGGCTGCCCCCACTAGACACCAGGCAGTATGGAGCACCGGGGGTAAGTCTGGGGGGGCACAGTGGCATTTCAGGGGCACAGTGGCATATAGGGGGGAAGTATAGGAGGGCATATCTGGGAGGTGCAGAGTGGAATATCTTCAGGGGTATAAGACATACAGGGACCCAGGTTGGGAAATAAAAACAAGAAATCATTTTTTTGATGTCTGCTTATTCTGTTTTGAATATCAGTTTGTTCATTAAATTATTTTAAATAAACGAAAAATTTACATTGTTTTTAATCCGATTAATAGAAAAAATAATCAATTATGAACATAATCGTTAGTTGCAGCCCTACCTAAAAGGGTTTTAAATATAGTGCTGCGTGCTTGACGTTTATGTATCAGTGTATATAGGTCGTCTACTAGTATCTAGATAATCCCTACCTTCTGATTGGCTGCTATCTGGCTGTGCATTAAACCAGTAAATCATTTTGGGGAGAATATGGGATAAATGTAGGATATCGGGGTCGCCTGGCGCTGGGTATTTCCCTTTTGTTAAACTTCTGGATGTTCATATTAAGCAGTGCTGAGCTGGGGGGGCCGCGCTGGGCGGGGGGTCGCAGTACAGCAGCTGCGTGTTAAATCACAGCCGGTCTGTTACTTTCAGCGCTGAGTCCTCGGAGACCTCTGCGCCCGACCTCCGCTGTTACATAACCGGCACGTGTCCGCCGGCCAAACTGGCGAGGCTTCCGCGTCCTTTTCTGCGGGTCAAGAAAACAGAATAATAATAAAATTAAAAAAAAAAAAAGCCATTGTGTTCTTGCAGATTTACACCAATTGTGTTTATCCGTTTTAACACAAATCAAAGAAAGAGAAACGTGATTAATGTTTGCTGGAATGGATAATGCGATTGGACATCTTGTTAGTCTACAGCCCGGACCTAATCGTTGTTGGCGTTGCGCATGTTCGATCGTCGTGTGCATTATAATCACTTCTGGCACGCAGCAGTTACACAGTAGATGGCGATTTATTTATTTATTTTTCTTGCATCTGTAAAAAGGCAAATCACAGCCTTTCTAGGGGGTCCTAAGGGTTAATGCTCGATTGGCTCGGTATATGTGCATGAAGCGATGATTTTTTTTATTCTACGTGTTTAATATGAACTACTTTCCTCTATAGGCAAAAGAAAATGCATTCCATGTCCGTCACTCAGCCAAACAGTGTCTTGGTATTTTTGCCAGGTAATGACGTTTTCTATGCATTTTCACCATTTAATAAATTACATTTTAATAAATAACGCTCTTTACACCGATTGTTTATATATTCTGTGTGTGTATGTATGTTTGTGTATATATATATACATATATATATGTTGTTGGTGCATGTGATAACTGCAGGGCCCCTTTAAATCTTCATTTTGTCTTTTTTGCATGGGGGTATTCTGCCCGCCGTATGCATTTGCCCCTTCTATCAGCGCACCCCCAGCTATGTTTGTGAGGATGAGATGTACTGGCTGGTGCAGTACTGTTCATAGACCCCTGTGTGCATATGCAGGAAGCCCCCCCTATAGATTTCAATGGGAGATCAGCCAATATTTGACAGCAGAGGGGGAGGGCAGCTCCTGCAGCAGGGCTGCATCTTCTCAGGTAAGGGATTTTTTTTTGTTCGGAGGCATGTTAAAGTACTCACATTGGGTTAGGGTTACTCACAGAGTACTTTAATATGTATTCTTCCTTCGATGGGGTGTCCCTTTAACAGTGTCATTAAATGACTAACGTTTTCTCGCCACTCCGAAGTGCCGTTTCGCCTTGTTGATCCGGTCACTTGTCATAAAGCCCGGGAGAAAGAGGAAGGTTTTTTGACTGCGTCTGCCGGGCACGTTTCTGGGTGCGTTGAATCGTACCCTAATTGACCATTATTCAGGACGCCGAGCGGACTTTTAGGATAGAAACTAAGTAGTTGAGTGTAACGAGTTGGCGGATCGGGGGGGTGGCTGAAAATATAGGGCATTTTTCAGCGAAAAATGTATTCGTGGCCTGAAGAGGAATAAAATGTCCTTCCTGTCATTCATTTCATTTATCAGAGAGTCTTGGCCTGAGGTTCATCCCTGTCACAATCCATTTGTAGCAGACAATGTAAATATTTTTCATTCGCGTAAGTGGGATTTTGGGGTTTATTTACGAAAAACGGGAGTTGGCAGGAGCATCAGCCCTCTCTTCACTATGTGAGCTGCCCGGGGGTAGTTTAAAACCGAGCATTTCCACTGTAACGTACCTTTTAAGGCTAATTAATTAATTAAGGTTATTTAATGCATAAATATATATTTGCGTATCTTTTCAGGTTTGTTTGAAATAAACCACATGCATGAGATTTTTACAAATATGGTCCAAAAAAGGTACATTTCTTTATTTGGTTTAAAGCCGGTAGATTATCATATAGAACAATTTAAGTTTTGAACAATTTACTGTTTTGTTTGGTAAAAAATATTATTTGTAGAAAGCACTTAATCTTGTTCTTATTGGCCAACGCTTTTTATTCTTAAAGGGACGGTCACTCCAAACGTTATATGCACCTTAGCGCACATGAGAGCTGCAGGGTCCCTTTAATGTTTTGTGGTGTCTGTTTTGCAAATGCATGAGAGGATTCTGTAAAACCCCCCCCCCTGTGCATTTACCCCAGCCCCCGGGTAATTGCATGCGATGCGCTCACCTCCAGTAATCACCAGAAGCTGCAGGCAGGGGGTCTATTCCTCCCCACGTGCGCATTCGGGGCAGGCGTTCCTATTGATTTCACCAGAAGCACTTTCCTGCCACCGATTGGCTGCTTCATCCATCGCCTGACCATGGAGGAGGAGGGCAGTGGCAGCAGCAGGGCTGCAGCATATACATCAGGTAATTGATCCCCCCCCTTCTTTAGAGGGGGTGTCAAGGACGTTACTCTCCCTTTAAGTCTTTAAATTCTTATATTTAAATACTTTTTGAGTGTGTAGGTTGATTGTGTGTCAGATATGTACAAAAATCTGAGAATTTCAAAGCCATGGCAGTGTTGTTGTTTTATTTTTTTACTTCTCAGCATTCAGTAGATATGGATTGATAGGGAGAATCGGATAATGAATCCATTAATGGATTTTATTTATGTTTTTGTTTTTTAGGTTGCATGTTTTTCCTCTGCACTCGAGCATCACTCTGGATGAGCAGAATGCGGTGTTCATGAGTCCGGTTTTAGGATATAGAAAGGTACATACGAGTTGTTACCATATATTGTTACCATTATATATATATATTGATCAAAAGTCCACAAATAAACAGGTTCTATAAATGAAGGTGAGATGGAACATTTAGCCTTAACCCCTTCGTGACAAAGGCGGATTTTACTTTTTGTACCCTTCGT
>VKOC01010976.1:0-21043 GCA_009364415.1 Spea multiplicata
CGCAGAAATGTTAAAAAGGCCATTGTCACCAGGGGAACAAACAGTAAAATTAGCCTTTGTCACGAAGGGGTTAACAGGAAAAAAAACTAAAAATTCATTAATATGAAGATCCACATGCAATGCTTTAGGATTCATAATTCTTGAGGGTAAACTAAATGTTGCATCATCAGTTAGGTTATCCTGGTTCTCAGCTCCTTAGGGATGAGGTAGAGTTTCTGCATTATTTTTTAATATTCATGGAAACATCCATCTAACTTAGTTTAGAGCTGAATAACACTGATCCCATTAAGTCCAAAAGCTGATGTTATATGGGTTTTTTAATTGTTTGTAAACATCATATGTGTGCACATGTAAATTATTAACAACGTAGACAATGTCATTTTGAAAAAAAATATTCAACTATAGCAATAGAAATTACAATACTTCTACAATAATTCTGGCAGCAGGTTGTAAAGTAGCTACCTGCTGGATGCATGTGGCTGCCCAGGACAGTTAATGTCTGTGATCTATGGGCCATTAGCCTTCAAGTGCAGGGAGCCTATTTTGTACTCCATACCACTATTGATCTTTCATGCTAGAGTACATACTGTCCGAAATGCTATGCTGCCAAATGCAGTCCCCATATGACTTAGGGGCATTTATGAAAACTCTTTGTGTTTGACCTAGAGTCCCTGGGTAAAGCTCTGCTTTCACACATCACTTTATACTTTCTCTGGAGCACTGGAGCAGCATTAAGTCATACTCACTCCCCACCTAAATGCTGTCCCACTATCTCTATGTAATGCTTTCTGTGGTTGGCCAACAAAATATTTTGCCCTTTCTCATCTCAAAGCTGCTCCTTCAGAAGACAGAGAGCTCCTGGTAGCCTACTATGGGAGGTTGGCTGGACAGTTTGCTCAAGAGTTGAGGTTTCAACTCCCTAAATTCACTATGCAACATATAAATGGCCATCCCTGACATAGCTCAATCAATTAAATAACTTTTCAAAAATCTATTAGCTATTCTTTGACTAGAAGCTTCATGAGGTTGGCCCTTCATAATGTATTGTTGTTATTTATGCAAAGTCAATTGTTACCAAATTGTAATAAATGGTAAAAAGGCAGTTTTATATGCTTGTAAATTGTTCCATATATTTACCAATTATACAGGTTTATCTAAAATAAGAACAAAATCTCTGATTATGATATTTAATCTATTTAAATGTATTCCAAAATAAATAAATTTCCTTTCATTTTCATAATGTTTCCTACCAATAATTTCACCAGGCTGATTTAATTTGTTATGTTAATATATTAGGATAATTATACATGATGGGCGGAGGTGTTTTACTGCATACATTTTCTTCTCCCTCCTTTTTAAAGAGCACTTAAATTACAAACTTCAGGAAATCTCATCAGCGTTGATTACTTTTAATTAACATTCACATGATTCAATGTTCAAAATAAATCTTGCTACACTAAAGAGCTGTCTTTGCAGTGTCTTTTTGATGTATGGTGTTATATAAACCTACTCAATATTCTGTGACCCAAAATTTTTGTATATCCTTAAATTAGTCAAGTACAACAGTTTGTTGACTACTGCATGCCCTAAATAGATCTAGAAAGCAAAAGAGAAAAGTGAAAGAAAAAAAGAAAACACTTGTCCAGCTACAACACATGTAAAGGATCTATGAAGAATAATTCTAGTTCAATATAGGGGGTATAAGGCATTTCTGGAGGCAGAGTGGCATATAGGGGGTTAAAAGGCATTTCTGAAGGCAGAGTGGCGTAAAGGGGGTTTAAAGGCATATCATGGGTCACTCTGCCTCCAGAAAAGCCTTATGTCCCCCATATAACACTACCCCCCTCGACTTACCACGGCTTCTGACTCCCTGGTGTCTGGTGGGGGCCGTGCCTCAGCTCTTCGTCCCATCCCTTTTAAGACGTCCAGGGTAGTAGCGAAGGATGTATTAACTTACCTTTTTCTGTATAAATGAAAGTTAAAATTAGGATAATATTTACTAAGGCGTACCTTGCCATAAGGCACCTTTTAGCCCTGAGAACTGTGTCATTTGGTTGAAACATGTCAGAAGATGTCCCCTGGCTGAATACTGCTTTTCTGTTTAACATAGTACTGATTTCACCTGTTTTACAAAGGTTCTTTTTACTCTATGAAGGTTTAGCACAGCAGGGTCAGAAAACTAGTTTAAACAATCTATAAAAAATATACAGCTTTTCCAGTAAGCACACCGAAAAAAAAAGAAAAAGGGTCTTAATTTCCCCCGAGCCTTCTGAAAATTATTATCACAGTTACTTATTGTGAGTGAAACTTCAGCATGTTTGACAAGGGGCTTGATTATTAGTTCTTGTCACTCACATCCCTATGGAAAAGATGGTTTCAAGTACTGCTTAGGTTTTTCAGTCTTCACTGAATAGGTTCACCATGTGCAACTGTTGCAAGAAGTTGAAAAGAGGCCAGTTGCAAATCAAAGCAACTGGGAGTCCCAGAGAGATTCAGAGGCACATGCTTTGAAGACAGCTCAGAGAACTGTCATGAGTTCTGTTCAGACAGTTCCACATTAAGACTAGAGAATAAAAAACAATAAGGAACAAGGAACAAGTTGGACTGAAAACTAATGTGGAGGTAAAATAAAAGAAACAGTCATTTCAATTCTACAATTTTTCACAAACATCACTTTCATACCTTGAAATAAAAGACGTCGATGGGAGTTCCCGCTGACGGCAGCAGGAAACACCCACCATTCCATTTCCCAGGGGAAATGGGGAGCGGGGTGTGTCAATACCCAAGTTCCGCGACCCTGAGGATTCAAGTCTTGCCCCGTAGAACCGGTACTTCACCCAGCAATCTCCGGGTCAAACCCGAAGAGTTCCCAGGTATGGCCAAATGTTTAGCTAAACGTTCTTTGTTGGTTTGTAAGGTTATTTGACCAGAGCCCTCCTCACCTTTCATTTCGGCAAGTCCAAATTTTTTATGTGATACTTGACTTGTTATGTCCTGGTATATTGTAGCGCTACATAAATTAATAATTAATAATAGTCATGAGCAACATATAATTGTGGGAAATGTTGACAACTAAAATACTTTAGTCATCATAACATGAAGCACTTTAATGCAAAGGATTCTATTAACTGTATATGTTGTGTAATCTTGTGCTACAGGTATGTTGTGTTTTTTATATTTATTTTTATTTATGTGTGGTTATATGTTTACTTATGTATTTTGTTGTCTTTGTGCCTGTGTCGTTTTCTCTTTTGAGTCTATTCACGAAGAAGAATAAAGTTAGGCTGCATGCTAACATATAAAATAACTCATATTCACTAATACATTAGTGGTATGTGTGTCTTGTAAGTACATGCCACATTAAATAGTGCAAGTTAAAAATAAAAAGTAAACTTTTTTCAACTTACAAATGTAGTCGTGCAATGGGAGCGGAGGTAATTCAGTAACCTGAGGGGCATGGTTACTTGATGTTTTTGGTGCATAGTAGTATTTTACTTTATTTATGTTATTGTTGTTATTTATTGATTTAGTATATAAACACTCTACCATACGTTCATACCATTCTATTTAGAATCCATTACCATTGGATTTTTTTATGTCTCTAATTTTTTTAATTAATTATTATGGAACATTTTAAATTAAAAAATATATATAATTCACACACACACACAGGCCATGGGGTATTTTAATAAAATGTATAGGTTATCCCACTAAGCATTCACCGTAAAGCCGACTTTTCTATAATGAGAATATGTGTAAAAGTGTCACTAGCATACTGGGGACATTTACGTAAAGTCCAGGAGAAATTGGATAATTTAAAAGCCGATTTATTAAAAGCAACATAAGATTTAACTAGGCTTGTCAATATAAGCAAAAGATTGAAGAAACCACTGTGGTACCACAGAAGTGGCCAAAATAACAAAAAAGCGAGAAAGATAGACGGATCTATAGGATTATGCAGAAAGAGGCAAATACAGGTTTTAAGAGCTGCCAAAGCACACAGAAGAGCAAATTACCCAGTCAGTAAAAAAGGGAGATAAATAAGGGAAAGGAAAGTAAAACAAGGATTATTTAGATTAAAGTCAACATAAGGAATGTATGTAGCAGAGGATAAAGGTCTAGCTGACTGCATCAATAAATATTTCTGTTTAGTCATTTGAAATATGTGAGTTTATCAAGGCGGAGGTTCTATTTCAGCTGTCTAAGCTAAAGACAAAAAAAGGTTGATGGGGCCTGATGGGATACACCCTTGCTTAATCTATATTTCTATCAGAAGAAAAGGAATTTGCAGTGAACCTACAGATTAGTGTGTCAGATTTCAAAACTACTATTTCAATTTCTGAAAGATGGAAACAAACCGTATGCAATATAATTGGGTAACTAGTAAGATGACTGGTGGGAGTTGGAGTATGTTAATAAAAAATCTATGATGTCCATATAATAGAACAGTTCACCACCTTGTCCTCCAATTTGTTACATCATATTTTACATAATAAATTCTGTATGTAGATGCCTGTTTGAAACCTTTTTTTTACTGTCACATTGTATTGCACATTACGTTGTTGAACTTTGTCCTATGAGATTTAGGGGAGTCCTCACTGGCATCCTCATTAAAGGTAATAACTGTTCCCTATGGAAAATTCCATGGTGTTATATATTTTGTAATTTTTGTAACGATTGTACTACATTTATCACTGGAGGTAGAGGCAAACCTATTATCCCAGACAATATTTTTTTTTGGTCAAAGTATAGGCAATTACCAAAAAAGATAATTTGAACTCTTACTGTAAATGTTTAAACATTTTTGAAATCAAGTTTGTAGAGTAGAGCGAGGAACTGCATGTTTAATGTATGAGGCAGGGTTGCATTGAAATAACGCCAGTAACACACAATTTATTTTCTTATCCCCAACCTGTGTTTAACAAATGAGCCAGGTGTGATGATGAGGTCTTTGGCTTTTCTCCTGGACCAGTCAGCCTTATCAAGAGGGTAGGAGTGTTTAGCCCACGCAAAGCTGGCTAAAACAGGTCCTCCGTCTTTGAATCTGGCTGGGGTTTATCTTCTACTTCACTAAGGCTACTTCACTAAGGCTTATCTTTATAGTCTATGGATCTTTTATGTAGGATTATTTTGGGGCACATTTTTTTGAATAATCATGCTTTGTAATAGCACCAAGCATGTAACAAATGTAATTTGTCAGCTATGTACTTCACAACCCAATAAGTTGCATTTTAAATACAACTGATAGGGGATGCTTCAGACTTAGTCTCTCTGGACACAGGATTGATTAAAAAGAGTTTAATCAAATTGTACGTTTCAATTCATCTATTATGCCCTTTTTCAGATTTTAGACAGCTCAATCAATCAATCCCCGTATCACACATATATACAGAAACATTGATTTATTATAGATGTAAATTGTAGTCTTGAAATGGGAAGTCCAACTTTTTAGGCATTTGCCATTCCTTCATGGTTTTCTAAGGTCGTTGGCAGTTACTGATAGCATCCTTCATCAATTTTGCATTTTACCTGAGCAACCAGTGAGGAACTTCATGGAATCAAGGCCCAATACATCTATTGTATTTTTGTGACACAATAAAGTCCAAAAAAACCTACTGGTAGGTTCAGTTAGTAGAATCAGGTAATTTATGGCCAAAATAAGCTCAAATAAATACAGCAAGTCATAAATGCGGAAGTGTACAAAATATGTCTTTTTGTGTGTCACAGTGGTTTGTATGACAATGTAGTTTAGCATTGAAGAAAATTATTAAGTAATGTCCTATGGTATTTATAAATTCCCAATCACCCTACTATTTATTTCATTAGGAAACTATTTTCCCTTGATTGGAATTATTCTCTCATTATAAATCACAGTATGAATTCTATTTAACAAGCTGAGGTTAGCAACTTACACTACAAACATATTGTATATAGCTCCTGCCGAGTATGGGTTGAACTGATCTCTCCTTCCCCACAGATTTAAGATCATATTTATTCAAAATTATACTTTACCCTTTGTTTTGAATAGTCAAGCATATTAAAATATATTCACAATCCCCTGTTAACTAACAAAATCATCTCTCACAATAGTTGAAGCAGGCATATTTTACATTTGCTAGTAGCATAAATGGGCACCTGTCTTAATCAACTAAACTCTACTGAAGAACAGAACAGTATTTAATAAGTAACTAAAACCTAGTGTGTGCAAGCACAGTGAAATGCCTAATTTTGTCGCAGATATTTTTTTTGACAAAAAACTAAAGGATTCACCCCAAGATTAATTGGGAAAAAATGTCTAATGCACTCCCTGCAAATTGTATACATACACTACAGTTTCTCTTATCCATCCCACAGCAGGCAGTGCATTCTCCTTGCTAAAATAAACTATTATTACTTTGTTAATTAACTTGTAGTATTGTGTATGAGCAATGCACATCATTCCATTTAGTCTGTAACTGTGGCTTCTGTAAGGTGATCAGATTTTTAAAATGAAATCCGGGAACAGTTTTTTTTTAATGTGCAAAGGGTAAAAACTATTTTCTAAGCATATTTTCTTCAAACTATATATATATGCAGTGCGTTTGGTATATATATATATGTTATTTCTCACGTTTTATCCATGAGATATTTATCATGGAAATACTTCTTAGAATTTCTTGGGCAGATTGGGAGTATCATGGGCCTGGTGCTGAAGATTAAACTAGACAGAAGCTAAACTCCCCCCTTTTGTGTTTCTGCCCCATTGTGTATCGCCCCCAGCCAGCACTATGTATATTTTATTATATATATATATATATATATATACAAATACAAAAAGGAAGCACTCACCTGAACTAGCATTAATTATAAGGGGTTGCTGCTGAAACTCCAAGTTTGTCATCTTAGAAAGGTGTTTTTAAGTAGCTTTAACTGCAGTCATGAGAGTGTATAACCTATTTGATGTGAGTGCGCTGATTTAGAGATTGTATATATATATATATATATATATATAGTATATATATGTTTATATATTGTACTTATGTGACTATAAACTGGCACTCGCACAATTACTTATCCCACAGGTCTCTTTTACATTTTTTTTAAAAGGATGGGATTGTGAAATTTCTCTGACAAAGCTACATTGCCACAATACCACAAAGTAGATGTGATCAACGTGCATTGTAATCAGATGTAAGACTGTGAAAACATTATACTCTCTCCCCTATTGTGAGCGGCTCACTTATCTTGATAGCCTGTTATTATCAAAGGCGACATATAAAGAAATCTTTTATCTGGGCGCTTATCCAAAAAGGTCCCTTTGATCTTTCACATTTAATACCACTAATCTTTCTTCTGAACACAACCTGAAATAGGGTTATGTTGCTTCTCCTACCTTCAGCAAGATTTTTAATTTAAAATTCCATAAATATTGTCAGCTGAAAGGCCATCAGTATCAATAGTGTAAATTGAGCTTGCTAATTTACAGCATGCACGTCAATTATAGAATGTTTATTATGTTTCATAAAGCATTTACCATAACCAACAAATTACAAATTAATTATAAATATTCTAAATGACAAACACACAATCACAATGTTATAATGGCAAAGAAACCAGTAATAAATTGCACTACATGGACCTTCCTGGACACATTTCCTGAAAGGGATTTTTTTGTTTGTTTGTTAATTAATGTATTACTGTAATTCTTTTATAATATGTTTATGTGTTATCTATCTATCACTTCAAAATATACCTACCATGGACACAATCTAAGTTTGTATACTTTCATATACTTTACAAAACAAACACTCTACCTTATCAGGTTACAGGAGAGAACAGCCATGTTAACTAGTAACACGTTACATATTTTTTTACCCGTTAAGTTGCATTACCCACTTTGGGAACTAGTTCATTTTTGACAGGAAGTGAATAATTATTTCAAACAACTGCACCAAACTCTGCTATGATGAGACAGTCTATGGACTAAAAAACAAGGAAACATAAGCTACAGGAATTTAAAAAATACAGTTAATTGAACTGTAAAAATAAAAAATATTAATAAATAAAATATTAATAAAAAATATGCAGGCACGAGGGCATCTTCAACTAACTATGTACTTGGTTTCCCTTGCCGGTACAATGGTCTAACAGCACAGTGCATTACTGAGTATATAATAATAACTATGACAAAATAATAACTAAGAGTTGTGTAAATGCCATTAACGCTTATATAACCTAACTGCAAGATTCTGTGATATATATATATATTATATATATATATATATATATTTTATAGTTGCTGTAAAATGCCTTAATGCTTTTGTAAAACCTAAACTGCAAAGATTCTGTTCTATAGTTATATATATATATATATATATATCATAACATGTAATAAACGACAGGTCCTTTCTTCATAAAAATTGTATCTATAAATAATTTACTAGTTGCATATTAGAAATTACATTTCCAAAAATCACTTTTTCTATTTCTATGAATAGGGGTAAGTGCATGACCTAATTTAATGTGTTGTTAAAGTAATTTATTACACTGTGCAAATCTTCACAATTCTGTCCCCCAGGAAAGCCAATAGATCATTGTGCCATTTAGTGCTTGAATGATGCCTTATCTATTTTACTAGATTCTTTCACATGAGCTCTAATTAACCCCAATGAAATGTCATTTCGGGACCAAAGCACTCAAGTCTCCCTCAGGATGATGAAGCTTAATTATATGAGTGATTTGGTATTTTATGTTATGCAGTTGTCAACTTTTATCCTCTAATCCTTTAAATAGCGTTGTTTTAACGCTGTTGTAGTTGAAGGTCTGGTAATCATAAGGAGAGAGACTTACAAGTGATTTGGTTGATCACAAGTTACCATAATGGCAACATGAGTGTCACACTATTTTAGAGTTTTGCCATCTCTTGGCAAATGCAACATTGGAGAGCTGGAAAGTAAGAAAATAATGACACCTTATTTGATTTACTTTTATTGTGATTTTAAATGAGATGCAAATTGTCAGTATTGGGAATTGGCAAGAAGGGTTAAATGTATTATTATTAAGTAGTTCCTAATTTGCCACAAAACGGTATCCAAAATGTTCACTTTTTAAAATGTAGAGACTCTTAGTAGTTCTGTGCCTACGAAGGAATGCTGTACAAGCTGAGACAGGCCATCTGGCAAACCTGGAAAGTGGGTGGCTAGTGCACGATAGCTGCGCACATATACCTTGAGTATCATCTCCAGTCCTTCAGTTTGCTGCCTTAAAGTGTCAGTGCTAATTTGCAGCTATAGTCTCGCCATGATGTTTTCTACACGCCAGGAAACTACTATTCATACACTACACATACACTGCCTGCACTAATACTGTGTGTCAGTAACAACTATGGGATGGGCAGGGGCGTAACTAGAAACCACAGGACCTTGGTACAAAAATTGCCCCCCCAATTCACCAAGCAGCATGTCCCATAATATCAACTTTTCCCCAAACAGCTTATCAGAGACATCCTTCCCCACACACACACACATACTTACACATGCACTTACTCATTTGCAGACTCATTCTAGCACACACAGTGCCTCTCATTTCACTTATATATAAATATGTATGCTCACACAAACACAATACATACTCATCCATGCTAACACACAAACATGTTTACACACTTATGTGAACACACTCCATCTTACACACATGTGTTCACAAATACATGTTCACAAACACACATACGCATTCCTGCTCATACATACAAATGCTTTCACATACATATTCATGTTAACACACACTGTTAGGCTCATCATATCTGAGCCCTTACTGGATGTTGGAGTCCAGAGCGTAGGAGTGTAAGAACACACACAGTGATAGACACACACTTCACAAGTGATAGGTATATTAAACAAAGCAGATACATCTTACCATAAGTAGCAGAGTACAAAGCATACCAAGTATACAGACTGCTGGGGAGTATGAAGTTGGAATAGTCCAGGTAAGAATCCAAAAGGGTTTGGGGTGGGTAGCAAACAAAAGGGGAAAACCCAATAGGGAGTCCAGGTCAAAAAGGTAACATGCAGGCAAAATGGTAAATCCAAGAGACAGATCCAGAGGCATGAACTGTAGTTCCAAAGTAACTTAATGAACCCACACCTCTGTTACTGAGAGGCAGAGATATAAAGCCTGTTGATAAGGTCAGATGCGTTAATGACATAGGCTTCAGGTGAGGGATGCAGTGTTATAAAGCCAGTTGGTTAGGTCAGGTGTGATTATGACATAGGCTTCAGGTGAGGGAGGCATAGAAATAGCACAACCAACACAGCTGAACATAAATACACAGACCATGGATTCTAAACATAACCAGACAAGACATACATGGTACAGGATGCCACAAAGGACAGGGAACAAGGCACAGCAAGAACGGGGATGGAATGAGGAGCCGAGATCCTCAGACGCTTCTCCTTTACGCAAGGATAGGATATCTCAACCGGGACATGGGGAGAGGAGAGGGGAACCGAGATCCTCAGATTTATAAGGGAAAGAAGGCAAAGGTACATAAATACAGACACACAAGTAAATAAACCAGCAAGCTGTGATGAGGAGTTCAACTCCAGGCAGACCTCTTAAAGGGCCACCACACCTGGCAGTTTGCAGGGCTGGGGCCGAAACCTGACACACACTTATACATACACATTCATGCTCACATACACTTTTAAAGAATACACTTATAAAGAATCTCTCTAACTGAATTGGAAAAGGCTATGGATTTCTTCTAGGTTCTAACAAAGACCCCCTTGAAATATGCATATGTGGTATCACAGTACTCAGGAGATATTGTTAAATTTTGGCAGTTACCGTTGGCAGTGACTGTTTTAGAAGTTGTAAATTCTTTCACATGAGCTCTTGAAGTACGATGTATGTGAAAAAAATTACTATCACAAATTTTGACAAAGGCTTATTGGTAGAATTAGTGCATGTGAAGTGTAGAATTAGTGCATAAAAGCATTTAAAATACCCTGGGGTGTCTTGTTTTCAAAAATATAAGGATTGATGGGGGTAAGTTAAATTGGCCGGCTTCAAAGATGTCCCAAATAGGACATGGGCACAGGAAAACCAGATGTCATAGTTGAAAGACTAAATGGAATATGTTGCTGAACACATATCAGTGAGCATGGAATGTGTTAAAAATAGGATCATTTGGAATGCCTCAGGGTGTCTAGTTTTAAAACAAAAAAATATGATTTCATGCATTGAGAGCTATGTCACAGTTTTTGCTAATGACACAAAATTAGGCCGGGTAATTCAGACTAATCTTGATGTTTCTTCTTTGCAGGAAGATTTAGACAGAGTTGGGGACTGGGCGTACAAGTGGCAGATGAGTTTCAATATAGAGAAATGCAAAGTTATGCATTATGGTAAAAATAATAAAAATGCAACCTATTCTTTAAATGGAATATCCTTGGGGGAAACTACCAATGAGAAGGATTTAGGAATAACGGTTGACAACAGACTTGACAACAGTGCGCAATGCCAGCAAGCAGCTGCGAGGGCCAATAAGGTTTTAGCATGCATAAAAAGAGGTATTGATTCAAGGGAGGAGGATATTATCTTGCCTCTGTACAGGTCATTGGTAAGACCTCACCTTGAATATGCGGTACAATTCTGGGCACCGGTCCTTAAAAAGGACATTATGGAATTAGAAAAAGTGCAAAGGAGGGCTACGAAATTAATAAGGGGATTGGGAGATACTAGTTATGAAGAGAGACTAAAAAAGTTAAAATTATATACGTGTTAGGGACCAGGAACCAGACGGACACAAAACGTAAAATGCAATCACCTTTATTGTAATGACAATAGTGAACAAAGCCAAATCGTGATCCAAAAGCATATACCAAAAGACAAGCCGGGGTCAGGAACCAAGACGGGTACTCAGACAAGCCGGGGTCAGGAATACAGAGATCAGCGAAGTCAGGAACAAGCCAGGAATCAGGAGCCAGGAGGGACGTCAGAGAAAGCCAGGTCATAAACAGGAATTCAGGAACACAGCGATAGCACTTGCAGCCAGAAACAACACAAGGGCAAGGAGGAAGTGAAGTTTAGCTGCTTAAATAGCCAAAAGGGGCTGGCTGTGGGCTGGACAATGGGAGTGTAGCCATGGCAACCCAGCCAAGCTGTATAGCCTCCAGCAATGCAGCAGAAAAGCAGCTAGACCATAACAATACGCTAGAAAAACGGCGTCTCAGAGGGGTTATGATAACATTTTATAAATATATGCAGGGCCAATATAAAGAGCTCTTCAGTGACCTGTTCATTAACAGAAATATACAAAGAACAGGAGGTCACCCTCTGAGACTGGAAGAGCGCAGGTTTCATAGATGACAAAGGAAGGGATTCTTTACAGTGAAGACAATAAAGGTATGGAATTCACTTCCAAGGGAGGTGGTGTTATCCAATACATTAGATACCTTCAAAAGGGGCCTCGATATTTTCTTAGAAAGGCATGATGTACAGGGATATAAATGGAATAACATATATTTTAGAGCTTCTCAATCCAAGGAGAAATCCGATTGCCTCTTGGAGTCAAGAAGGATTTTTTTCCCTGATGGCAGAATTTGAAGTAGCTTAATTACTTTATTTTTGCTTTCTTTTGGATCAAGATTATGAAGGTTTGGTAGAACTTGGGTCTTTTTTCAACCTTATGAACTATGTAACTATGAGGGTAAATTGAAAGTTCAATGATGTCCCAAATAGGACATGGGGCAGAATGACCAAATCTGAAAAAATGGTTATGAAATACCAAAACACTATCAGTACTTATTGCCCTACATTACCCTATTGTGAAAAAAGCAAAAAAATAAAAATAAAAAATGGATTTGTCTAAAATCAGGACAAATATTACAATCTGATTTAACACATTTCTCCATTAGCTTAGACGTAGATGAGCATAAGATCTTTCAAATAAAAGTCAGAAAAAATGTTTTCAATTTTTCACTATATTTTTTTACAGTAAACTAAATAATATGATAAAAATAATGGTATCTAAAGAAAGCCCTTCTTATCCAACAATATACAATTGTGTTGCTGCAGAAGTATTAAAACAGCCTCCGTCAGGAAGGGTACAACATTTTTAAAAATAGCCTGGTCCCCAGCATATATGGACAGTGCTCTCATTTTTGAGACTCCTGCATCATTCAACTCCAAAAAATGTTCTACCAATGAATTTGTCTCTAATGTAAAGCTCGCAAATGTATTTCAGTTTATCAATCAAGCTTGCACTGTAATGTACCGTATTTGCTCAATTATAAGATGACCCTGATTATAAGATGACCCCCCAAAATTTGAATATTTATTTAGGAAAAAAAGAAAAAGCCTGAATATAAGACTACCCTTTAGGAAACCTTTTACTAGTAAATATGAATTCACATGCAAACTATTTTTTTCATATTTAATAAAAACTATGACTGAAAAAAAGTTTTTTTTTGTTTTTATTTCCTTCTATTTGCCACTCTGCCACAGTTCTGCACATCTGCAACCCAGAATGCCTTAATATCACTCTGCCCCCCAGAAATGCCTTATACCCCCAATATACCACTCTGCCTCCCTGACATGCATGTTAACCTCCTGTTTGCCACTCTCCCAACAGATATGCCTTATACCCCTATATGCCACCCTGCCTTCCTTATGTGCCTTTAACCCCCTATATGCCACTCTGCTCCAGAAAACCATTGAACCCCCCATGCCCTCCCCATGCCACTCTTAAGTTGTGTATGTTGCTTTATGTGCAGACCTGCTGAAGTTTGCATGCCTAACATCCCAGAGAGTTCATTCTATGTGGATCAGCACTTTTAAACTGTTGGGTAAATTGTGTGTTGAGTGATTGATCTGTGCTCTATAGAAGCACCTTCAACTTCTTTATGTTATGTGAGAGAGATAACATTAGCACTATTACCATTATTTATTGATTTACAGACCTCTAGCATATTCCGCAGAGCCTTTTCCTTGTGGATTGAAAATAATAATAATTAGTAATAGTTATAGCAGCTATCTACACTCACTAGCCACTTTATTAAGGTACACTGTGCTAGTACCGGGTTGGACTTTCTTTTGCCTTCATTCTTCGAGGCATACTTTTTACAAGATTCTGGAAAATGTCCTCAGATATTTTGATACATATGGACATGATGGCATCACACAGTTGCAGCAGATTTGTTGGCTGCACATCCATGATGTGAATCTCCCATTCCACCACATCCCAAAAGGTGTTCTATTGGATTGGGATCTAGTGACTATGAAGGCCATTGGAGTGCAGTGAACTCATTGTCATGTTCAGGTAACCAGTTTGAGATGATGTGAGCTTTGTGACATGGTACGCTATCCTGCTAGAATAAGACATCAGAAGGTCGGTACACTGTGGTCATAAAGGGATGTACATGGTCAGCAACAATACTCTGGCCATGTTTAAACAATACTCAATTGGTGCTAAGGGGCCCAAAGTATTCTAATAAAAAGCCCCCCACACCATTACACCACCAGCCTGAATCACTGATACATGGCAGGATGGATCCATGCTTTCATGTTGTTTACGCCAAAGTCTGACCCTGTCATCTAAATGTTGAAGCTGAAATCAAGACTCATCAGACCAGGCAACATTCTCCCAGCCTTCCATTGTCCAATTTTGGTGAGCCTGTGCAAATTGTAGCCTCAGTTTCCTGTTCTTAGCTGACAGGAGTGGTGGCACATGGTGTGATCTTCTGCTGCTATAGACCATCTGCTTCAAGGTCTGACATGTTGTACATTCAGAGATAGTATTCTGCATACCCTGGTTGTAACGAGTGGTGATTTGAGTTACTGTTGCCTTTCTGTCATCTCGAACCAGTCTGCCCATTCTCCTCTGACCTCTGACATCAACAAGACATTTTCATCCACACAACAGCCACTCTCTTTTTTTCGGACCATTCTCTGTAAACCTCAGAGATGGTTGTGCCAGTAGATCTGCAGTTTCTAAAATAGTCAGACCAGCCTGTCTTGTACCAACAACCATGCCATGTTGAAAGTCACTTAAATACCCTTTCTTCCCCATTCTGATACTTGGTTTGAACTTCAGCAAGTTGTCTTGACCACATCTACATGCCTAAATGCATTGAGCTTCTGCCATGTGATTTGCTAATTAACTATTTGTTTTAACAAGCAATTAAACTGGTGTACCAAGGAAAGTGGCCAGTGATTTTATATCACTATGACATTTGTATACGGCAATGCATTGGGTACTATGCTTAAATTCTCAAAAGATACTTTAAAATGTTATTTTTTGCTGCTCATTTTGACATGATGTTCTATAAATTCAAAATGGCTGTCACACCTACAGAGAATTCTATCCATTGCCCAAAAGGCATCACTACATGCTTGGCAAATCTCTCATTGAACTGCCTCCTCTTTACCACATTTTTCCCCCTGACACCAAGTTCCCTAGGACATTTTTGCCTATAGTTATTCAACAGTCATTATTACGGTGAGTATCATCAATGTTAAATATGTTTCTTTTTCTAAAAGTTTGAGTGCTGCAGAAAGGACCACTTGTTTTTGTTTATATGAGCCAAAAATACTACATTATGTAATAAAATTATGCATCTAAAATATATTTTTGTTTGCCTTAGGGAAAAATAAAGCAAACGTCTTGATTTTAAGTGTTTGCAGTTTTTTGTGATATATGATAAAAGCTCTTTTTTGGTGAATGTCTTAAACTTTAAAACATTTGATTATGACAAAAGCGAATATGCCTAGAAATAAACCAGCATCCTTTATTTTTTATGTGTTTTTCGCATTTCAGTGAGTGTTTTAGTTATGCAATTCTACAGCATTAAAATGTGCTTACTGGTAGTCTTAATTTTGTAGTAATTTGAAAGTCTGGAGAGATGAATAAGTTGTTATGTACTCAAAAATTACGACATCACTTATAGAAACGCGTTTAAAGGCTCTATAGTAATGGGAATTTAAACATGCTTGGGATAGGCATACGTCAATCGTTAATCTAAGATGGGACCAAGGACTGACTAAGTTCTGAAACTTCATGGCAGGAAAGCATAGAATTTTACGTCAGTGGCCAAATGCATGTGGCCAAATATTAATATAAATGCCATGGACAGCATACCGAGGCTTAAATTTCCTGTATTACCTTGAATCCAATGAAATGGTACAAGGGTATATTGGTCTTTACTGATGAAAAACAACCTCATGCCATCCAGGCATCCAACACAGCAACCAGCAATAGGTAATGCTGTTCCAAAAGGAGGGTTTATGGACTCTCTGGACCATAAACATCAATGTTCTGGCAAAAGCTAAAGTCCAGAGCTACTTAAGCACCTGGTGATCCAGATGTCTGTGGATAAATTGGTTTTTAGCTGTCTAAAAGGTTTAAAGTAATCTCAGCCAAAATTCTGGTTCAGGAAGGCTATAAAAATAGCAGAAACCCCATAGGAAACATGACACAACCCAAGCATATGGTCTTTACAAATATTATTTATTTAAATTGTTCATTTAACTATACGAGAGTATCTATAATTTATCATATGGTATCACACCCTCTTTCTTTACAGTAATTCCCTTATAAAATCTAAGCATCTAATATGTGAGAGTAAATTCTGCCCTGGCTCTGAGAATAAATGTGAAATATCTGGTATAATTTATACACATTTACATTACACACACATTTTTTAGGAGAACTTTACATATTTTAGTCATGTTAACATGTCTGCACCCTTGCTCTCCACTTATAGGTACCCTCCTTCCAAAAAAGTAGAAAGGTATACTGTAGATAGAAAACTCTCTCTCTCTCTCTCTATATATATATATATATATACATATATATATATATGGGGTATCAGAGTTGGACTGGGGTAAAAATGGGCCTGGACATTTAAGAAAATACCAACTCATAGGTAAACAGAGTAAAAGTCTTCTCCAAAAGAAAAACAGAATCAGAGGCCCATCAAAAGATGGTCTGTTTACATAGGGTGTAAACATAGCCTAGGTCAGTGTGTTTAATCGTTGACTATGTAAGTGGCTTTGACCATGCCCACACTTTGACCACTACCTGTTCAAGTTTATTCCTCTTCCCTTTTCTTCTAAGAAGACGCGCAAACTATGGGCGTTATGGACATAAAACTGGTGTCCAACAGACCTTCAAGATATTTTGTGTTAATCCTAAAAAAAAATTAAATTGTATCCAGGTAAATTAGCAATACATAGAGAATAGCACTAAGCATTCTAAATGAAACAGTGTACTTTATTTTTAGTGTTTTACTTACACAATTTATACAGGCTATAGATACATTTTCTGTTTTTATATACACATTATTGTGATGCACTCATACCCAGCAAACATACTAAGCTCATAGACAAAATGACAGAAGGAATGGGGTTCCAAATAGAGCTGTCTTTCCTAAACAGTGATGCTTCCAATGCATGATTTTTTGGCACACTCATGCTGTCCCAGGTAGCTGCTTGTTCGGACCAGTGGGGATCGATGGTCTGTTGGGGAGAACTTCCTTACAACACTTTGCAGGTGGCTTGCTGTGTAGGGTAGCCTAAGGCAATGGGAAGATGTGGGCCAAACTGGGGATTTAAATCAGCCCTTGCAGTTGAAGGCCATTAACTAACACATTTTGTCTGTCTGTTAGATACAGATTGCCTCACGTTGAGCGCTTATACTTCAGCAGTATGTATTTGTGGTTATCCAACCTGCAGCCACACACTGGATAAGGGTAATTTCCCTGTAAATTCTAGCACTGCTCCCCGGGCATTCGACCACATTCCCGGATTGCCCGGGACAGTCTCCCAATGGGACTTTAAGTCCTGGGCAGCCTCAATCCGGGACAATGCATTGTCCTGGGATTGAAACACCGAGCAGTCGCTCATGAAGTTTTCAGCAGCCGCTTGGCACCCCTCAGTCTCTTCCGCAAGGCCTCTAGCTCGGTCGCAGTGCCAGCATGTCATGCTGAGCGCCAGAATATGTAATGTAGGGGGTTTATCTATACCTTTAATGCTGAGCTTAAATGTGAATTGAAATTGATCTATACCTGCAAAGCTGGGTTTTGTGCGTTATTCTGTTGATCCATATCTGCTATGCTATGTTTCCATACATTATTTATCTATACCTGCAAATACAGGGTTTGTATGTCTTATTCAGTTGATCAGCGCTGTTTCCATGTGTTCATTTGAGCTAAGCCCTCAATGCTGAGTTAACATCTGATTTCCAGTTGATCCCTGTGCAAAACCCAGAATATAGGCCTCACCCCCCTTTAAAGTGGGGGAAAACTGTGGCCTATATATTCGGGGCAATACTGTGTATATATACCTGTGTGTGTGATCTCATGCGCTTCATAGTGTGTCCTTGAATGGCAGAAATAAAATGTGGTCACCTTAAGTGCATATGAGTTGAGATTAATGTTTTGCTAGTGCAAATGCGACTGGAAATTTTTGTGAATTTGTGCATTTGCTGATGCAAACTTGCATTTTTAGCCAACTCACATGCAGTCACAGTTTATTGAATAATCCTCCTTTGTCAGGGGAAGGAGTGTGCAGAATGCATGCAGTTTACGACATACTAAATAATTTGTTTTACCATTATTATGATACCTCACATAACCCACATAACCCTCATAACTATGAACTCATATTTCAGGTGGACAGAAAGAAGATTCCTGTACCGTTGAGTAGGTTACTTGACTTCTACAATTATTGCACATTGTTTGCTATGTTTCATATATGGAATAAAAGAATTAACAAAAGGAACAAATTGTTTTATTTATATAGAAGTATATCAAATCAAGATGAATCCCTTCAATTAAGTGTCCTCGGAGTGTCCTTGATGACAAATGCAGTTCTGCCTCGCAGAGCTTTGTCTAGTATAAAGCATACTTGTCACATTAACATTTAACCATGAAACCTTTATCATTGAAAAATGCAAAAAAAAATCAAGTGATGCATCCCAACCCCTTAACCAATTCCTATAAAAATGACATGACACCGATATGTGGGTGAGGGCATTGGGCACATCTTTATTAATCCCATGCCAGCGATACCATCATACACATATATGACCAACCATACATGACTTGCCAGCTGCTGAACCATGCCCAGCAGGCGGTTCTGTCATCAACCTGACCCCCTGCTGTGCATGCCTCCACAAGCCTAATCTTGCTCCGATTATAGGTCCCCTCTATCACATGCTGGCCTAGGGGGATCTCCTCCATCACCACAGCCCCCCCACAGCCAGCTCCTTCTCAATGTCCGCTTGCAAACCTAAATTACACATATCCAATCCAATAGTTGATAAGTGAACACCCATCATTCTGCATATCATCCATATTGTCGCCTTCCAATTCCTGATGCCTGATAGCCCCATCCTCAATTCTGGAAACAAACCTAGAAACCACCACATTAATTTTTTTACGGCAGTGCTAAAATGCCTTAGGATTTAAATAACTTCTCAACACGTCAAGACGTTACCTCAGAGCAGGCTAATGTGGCCTCTTTGAAGATCACACCGCACCTAGCTAAATCATGCTTGATTGCACGAATAAGGTCTATGGTCCTAACTCAACAAGATTATTACCCCCTACATGTACAGCTAACATTATAGATGATGAGATGAACCTGGACAAAGAGCAACATTTTAGGTATACCTGTTCCAAACAGAGATCCCGCAAACCTCGCTAACTCTTTCAGGCGAAAACTCTAGATTTATTCCATACACTCAGGACTCTACTCAGGACCATCATTAATGCAGGGCAAAAACGGGCTGACAGCTTAAAGCTTTCTTGTACCACCCGGTAGTAATATACAATAAATAACATACCAGCCTCAAGGACAGAGAAACTGCTTAACATGTTTCGCACCAAAGGTGCTTTATCAAAATACTTAATATGGAGTCTATAGAAGAATATCGAGTGGTTTGCTCCTATAATGGAAATAAACTTACAAGACATGCTAAATGGACAAACAATTTCCACAAAAACCATAGTATATTATATTGCATTATATTGCAACCACCCTCCACCGTACAACTCCTCTAGCAGTGCCAATGGGGAGAAGAGGGAGACCCCTCTCCACTCCAGGACAGCCACAGCTTCTACGGAGATGAGAGAGACCCTCGTCCACTCCAGGACCACCTCAGCCACAACCTCCACAGAGAAGAGGGAGACCTCCCTCCACTCCATGACCGCTCCAGCCACAGTCTCTGTGGAGGAGAGGGAGACCCTCCTTGCAACAGGTTGGTCCTGTGATGGAGGATTTGGTACCCAAGTACTCTGGTGGTCAACTCCGGAACTATAGGACTTTATACTGGAAGGTTACACCACACTCAAGATGGTTGCAGATCCTGACACGTGGAAGTTTTGGTGCTAAATGGAAATCCACGCCCCTTCCTTCCGCTCCTATTTAATCTTCCAGTTTCCAAGACACATTGCCCTCTGATGGTCGCCTATGTTCATAGTGCTAGTCCTCAGTGCGCATTATCTCTGCTTGTCTTTTGTGTTTGACATCGACCTGCTCCTCGACTACGTTGACTTGCTGACTACGTTTTCACTACCCTTGTATTCTGCCTGACTCTGGTGTCTCCAACCTTGCTGTGCATAACACATATCCTATTAATTCAGTTAATTTTCATGTAATTACAGATGGGATGTAATAGCCTTCTTTATGACTCAATATCACAGTGTTTTTAAAAGTATGGAAAGAGTTAAAATAAAATACTAACATATTTATGGAACATTAACCTCACCAAGGACCAGGCAGATTTCATTAATATAGGTTTGGAATCTTCCAACTGACTTTTCTTTGCCCATTTCAATGTGCAAAATTGATGTAAATATAGAGCCAAATTGAACATTGAAGACAGATCATATGTTGCATCATATCTTGCAAACTGAAAAAGATTCAGCCTATAATTAAACATGACAAAATAAAGGGACAGTTTAAAACTCTTTTTATAAGGAAAAGGAAAGATAATATTCCCTCCACAAATATTGGCACCCTTAATAAATATGAACAAAGAAGCCTGTGGGAAAATTGTCTT
>VKOC01010982.1:0-19245 GCA_009364415.1 Spea multiplicata
GGTCAGAACTTGGTAATAAAATAACAGAAAATATTATATAATTTAGGAGAGCCTGGAAGACACAGCCAGGGGGCACACGGACAAATTGCCTGCAACCAGAGCAAGGCCTTCTGTCATGGCCATAACTTCCTCAGTCATGAAAGACTTCAACTGTTAGGACACAGCAGGCACCGTTACAGATTTCAGCTCTTGGGGATATTGCTCTGTAATGTTCTGAAAAACCATATGCATAAATCATGCAGGTCAGAGCGACCTGATGTGGGATCAGGAATGTTTGCTCCGTCTCCCAGCAGGAAAAGTATTGTGGGTAATCCCATTTAATTTAGAAGCAGCACTCAGATTTATTACTTAAAGGACTAGTAAAGAGTAAATAAATGAGAGCATCTAACAGAAAACCAAAACCTTTGCCTTTTCCCAAGGCCCACAATAGAGTAAAGTTGTTCAGATTGTTACTAGTGCCTTCTGCTATTTTAGTTTGGTTTTTCAGTACAGTTACATTAGTAAAAAAAATTCAGCCCAGACACACATGTAATACCTGCATGGGACGAGAACACATGTTGGTCAGCACTTCCTTGCGTGCATTTGAGTACTCATCATTCCCAAATTGGTCATTCAAACTTTTCTGTGGAGAGAATATGAAAGGAAAATCAATGTGCTGTTTGCCTCCAAATCAGTATACAAAAAGGTTATGGGGAAAAAACAAGAGCATTTGTTTTTAGAGGAAGTTCAAATCTAGGTAAAGGTATACAAGCTGTGCTTCATTCACTCGCAACAAAAGGGAATTCCTCCCAAGTATCCCTATACATGCTTGTGAGGACAAAAGCCCTGAGCAAGGGTTGGAGTTTGAGTTGGCTTACCTCCAGCTCATGTTTTTTTTTGTCTTCTCAAGCCATGGCCTAAACAGAGGCTTGAGACCAGCTCACCCAGCTATAACATGGATATGCATAGGAAGTATGTGAAACATTAACATTGGAGGTTGCTTATAAAAAGCAAATTTAGTGTAAAATAACCTTATCACTCAAACAGCTGCTGAATGCTTAATTTTTCCCACTTTTAACCAAAGTTGGTCTTTCAAAATAATCTCCTTGATCTTCCATGATTGCATCCCATAATGAGAGAAATGGGATGTTTACAACATTAATAATTCTACTAGTTTTACAGAGTTTAATGGAAAACAGCCAAAGCTACAAGAGATCAATATCCGCTGTGCATTGTAATAGGTTTCCCGATACAGCACAGCTTTATTCACAGGGTGTACTGTGACAATGTGGGAAAATATTGCCCACAGTCCAGTATGTTCAGGAAAAAGTCTTCACAGTTAATGGTATTCATGGTATGTGTATATATTATATATATATATATATATATATATATATAGTATATATATATATATACACACACACACACACACACACAAAACTCCATTAGCTGTGAGCTCTAAAATTATACCAAGGGGATACTGACAGAATGTTGATGCATTGTAAAGGCTTGTGTACGCCCAAGAGGACAACTCATCTGAAGGCTTTGCTTACATGCAGAGTTCCTGAGTTAGTGAAGTCTAGTTGTAGTCCCATCTGGTCACAGAATTCCATCAGGTCGTTCAGCAGCTTGGTCTGAGGGGGAGGGTGACGACGTAGCAAAGCTTCTCCAGGAAATTGACGGTAAATCTGGTGTGCCACTGCCATATTTGCAAGAAGCATGAACTCTTCAACCAGTCTGTAAAGATGCAAGTTAGTGTGTTACGTGGCTGTCTGAATAATGTGTGAACAAAAAATGTATACCATGTGATCAGAATGGCAAAGTAAACATCTGCATGGTACAGTAGACCATAGACAGATATGGATTGCAAAACCATCACCTGTATTCAAAATGAAATTCCTTAAAACATTGTATACTCATATAGGGTGTTGTATGCCATATGCCAACTATTTCTATTTCCCAATAACCCCTTTCAAATACACTAAGGACAAACCCAACAGATTGCAAAAGTGTTGTTTCACTGGGAAACCAGCAGATGGCAGCCATGTTCCAGCATATCATAATATATAAATACACACAGGAGACTGCTTATTGATCAAGATTTGTTTGCCTTTTATTGGGCCAACACAGAAAAAGATGTTATGTTACATAAGCTTTTGAGACCTCAGATCTCATCTTCTATTCCATCTGAAGAACACATCTGAGATTCCAAAATATCATGTAACCACTTTTTTTTCTGCGTTGCCCAACAACATGTATTCTATAAACGTCAACAAGACTCCAGTTTCTCTTGGGCTAATATGGCAGTATGCATTTATGTTATTGATCAACACAAACCACAGGGTCTAGATTGTCATTTGTATGTTTAAGCTGACCCATGAATATCTAAGTAAAGGGACATTACAAAAGCTAAGCAAATTGGGAACTCTGAAGAAATCTGCTAGAAACCCATAATTGTAACTTAAACAACTCTGGAGTTTGTTATTAACACCTTGGCTGTTTGGCAACCTATTCACTTGATAGTTTGTAGGGGAGTTGTGGTTTTAGGTACTCTACTTCAATATATGAAGGTCAAATCCCATAACTCTATAGCATATGAGATTTTGCATCTCCGGTAGACTTCATCATGGCAAAACATGTCTGTAAATGTTACTACAGTCACCACAGGTACACTTCATTCCTAACGTCATCAACATAGCTGTCAATACTACAGTAATATTTTTTATAAAATGTCACACACATACAAATAAATAAAATACTCTGTTGCTACTCCGAAACTCGGGACATCTTTATAAAACGTTCATCCCACATTTATACAAAATATACAAGGGGTAGTGTTACTGGATGAAAGGTTATGTCTATTTAACTTGCTTTAAATGCATAATCTGGGATTGTGAGTTAGCTCATGCTTTGAGTCAAATTTCATTAGTGTTCCCTATAGCAAAGATAGTAAACTCTGGACCCACTACTAACCTTTCTGTGAGCCTTTCACATCTCATTTGTGAATGGGCAGTTTAGGAGTCCAAGCATATGCAGCTCCCTCGCATGGCTGCAAAGTGCAAAGCAATGGGACAAGAAGTCATATCCCTGTTCTGAGAACTGTGTAGCCACTGGAGGGAGTCATACGTGTACTGGAGACATTTCACACATGCATCCTTTAAGAGGCATCTAGCTATTGAGCAACATGCACAGGAAATGTGGTCACTGCAAGGTATGTTCTATAAGCAAGACTTTCCTAGTATGCTCTAATGCCTTTTTGATAAAAAAAAAAAATGATGCATACGTGATCTCATAGAAAGCAGTATGCCCTTTGCTACCTTGGATAAAACATACAGCACAGATTCCAAAGGACAATGTACAGGGCACACTAGTTAACCATAGCAAGAAAGCACGTAATGGTACTGGTTGACTCTTTACACTAATAAATAACTCATTAGGCACAATACAAGCTAGTCACAGATTAAACATTTTTCATAGCCCTAAACCCAATTCAGACAAATATTTACACATACACTGTTAAAGTAAAAGATGCTAATACTTTCACACATGTATTTCAGTTCAACACCAAGCCTTGAAAGACACAAACAAGTAATTTAATGAGGTTTAATTGAAACGCTTGTGCTCAAGCTGGGATATCCCAACAGTATGGACTACTGTAATTATTTGTGGCCTGGAGGTGGACACCATTGCATTAGCCTCTTTAAAACCACATACAATGCTGATAATGTCAACAAAGAGAATAACCACCATTATACCAAACAGCAGATTTAGCATTGTGTTTGTCCACGATACATTTTGAAACATCAATTTCCACATAGGCAAAAATTATATACAAATTCAACTACTTTAAGGTTTCGTTACTATTGGGCAATTTCCACTATAAATTACTCACTTGAATTCAATTTTTCCCCATGACAACCCACTCACCAATTAATGTAGAAGCAGTGGAACCATCCATTAGCATGACTACTTAACACAGTGGATGTAACTATGTTTATTCTAGTTGATACTGCCAATATGCACCTGGGGAATTACATAATTTGCCAGTAGAAAACGTTTAGCTATAATATCCAGGAGCAGAAGTGTGTTCAACTATGTTGTTCCACAATGAACAAATCATATCTAATACACAGATGCCCAAAACAATCTTTATTTTAAAAATTGTTCAATTTATGGCAAATTTAACATTGCCTACAGACAAGGAGCACAAAAAGTTCCTTAAATCTGTTTCAGGTATAAAGCTATTTTAGAAACCAAAAAAAATCAGCTATGCTTAATTGTTCTTGGATAACACTTAAATCACACTAGGAGTGTTTTGTGTAGGTGAAACACTTGTTTGACTTAAACACAGTTTCTCTGACCTGTAGAAAAGCTTGAACATGAATGGCCCAGAAGCTACCACGTCAATAGAGGAGTCTATTCAGTCATTTTTACTGGCACAGGATTGGGCAACATTAGCACCTCCAGCTGTTGTGGAAGAATAGTTCCCATGGTGCTCCAATAGCCTAAAGGTTGGCCAAGTATCATGTGACTTGCACTTCAACAGCTGGAGTGCCACATGTTGTCCAGGCATGACCTACTAGGGAGACCAGATGTTACGTTACACTAAAAAAAAAAAACCATAAAAAGGAATCTGAATGTAATCTCAACAGTAATTAAGGTAATTCAAACAAGCGAAAAGTAGGAAGAAAAAAAAAAAAAGAGAGAAAGTGTGGGAGGGAAAGATCTTCAATTGACTTGTGGTTACAAAAAAACAGGAACATTATCCAAAGTCTTTGTCTTTTTAACTCCACAATAAAAACGGAGGTGACAAATATGCCAAAGCAGACACCTTAATGTATTAATGAGGCTTGCAGTTGAAAGCAGAACAAGGCCAAAAATGCGTCAACACAGGCCTGGAAGTAAAACACAGGGACTGCTATGTAGACTGTACCTGTACTTCATGTCTGCAGATTCCAACCACGCAATTACGAAGTGAAGCACGCGGACTGCACTGTAGACAATACCTGTACATCTGCAGATTCCGACCACGCAATTAAAGACTGATCTACATAACATCTTCGCACCAGATCGCCACAGACATATTGAAAATGCTTATGCTACATCTTATGTATTTAACTTTATTCAAGGGTATATGTACTTTGCTACACCGTGTACAGAAAAAATATTGAGAGTTTCACATAAATTGCTAAATAAAGGACTACATTAAAAAAAAAAAACTTTCATGCAAAAACTAGAGAGAAATATAATCCCTCTAGAGCTACATTGCTGTATTTATTTGCTTATGAGCTGGTTATAGACTGATCCCGTGACACTACAAGCTAAAGCGGTAATTGAACCTTTTAGTTTTCACAAGCAGCAGAATGGTTGTGAAAGCAGCATACTAATACATCGCTGAAGCATAAACTGGGCTTTCCCACATCAATATCAGGAAAATATTTTGACATTTGATATGTAGAGTATCCTGTAGAGAGAAAGCGCTTTTCTTTGAAAGGAAAAGGATGGCCTCCCTTTAAGGTAGTCACAAGTTTAACGCACCTGCTTACCACCAACCAAAGAAGAGAGCCCATAATACTGTTTTAAACATTAAGTCTGCCTTTTGATGTGTAAACCACTTCAGCTCGGAATCGCTCAGAACCACAGGAAGGGTTTTCTATAATCTGGAACCACAGATAAGATCTGAAACGCCAGCAACTTTTACATTGATAGCCTAGGATGTCTTTATAACAGCTTCCCTTGTGGGTCTGAAAGGTTTGTTTCAATGGATACATATTTATAAAAAAAAGGGAGAGGAAACCTTTCATCAGTTTAAACATGCACCAGTTCAAACCCAGCACACTGTGTTGGCTAAGAATTAAATGTTTCATGAAAACCCCACTTACTCAAAAGCAGGGAAAAGCTGCTTTTCTTAATATTTTTTCCGAGTAAAAACAACGTGTTTAAATTGATTCATTTCTACTAAAACATTGTAGTTGAGAAAAAAAATATTTACTAAGAGTTCCGCTTCACAGATATCGAAACAGAACTTGGGAGGGTTCTGGAAGCACTTTCCCCCATTGATTCTTAATATGTATGGATTCATGAGACTGCTAAGTGATATTGAGCAGACTTGATGGGCCAGGCATGGCCAAGCTAGCGTTCTTTCTTTGCTAAGAATGCTAACTTTGTATTAACAGCAAAAATTATTATATACAAGCCGGAGACCCAGTTGGTTTCAAACAAGTTATCCCTGTCTTGGGTTAATTCACAATCAAAACTCATGAAAACTTGGGTAGTCAGAATGGTTTCCAAGTGGGTCACGGCCATAGAAAGCGTGAGAGTAAAGTGAAAGGTGATAATAGAATATTAACAACAGTACAAGGGAAAGTTGGCAGCAAGAAAACAAAACAAAACACCTGAAGCTATTGATGTGATCCAAAACATTTGGAAACTAATCTCACTATAATCTTCTGTAAAGCTTTTTTGAAAGGGACTTCATCGCCTTTTCTTTCTTTAATCCAGTTTGTTATGGGATTGTGTCAATAAAGTTAATCAGAGCAGCAATGACCAGACATATGCACATTATGGCAGGCAGAAGAAAACATACAACAGAAAGAAAAAGGACGAGGCATTTGGTGATACAGAAAACCATCCCCATCCCTGTATGTGGTAGAGCTGGTGTATTCATTATCATTTCTTGCCTAGCCCCAAGGGGCCTCTTCCACTAATAGTGTTTCCGCGCTGGCTAATTAACCAACTAATACGTGCTGGCAGTGGGTCGTTGCCTGCATGGACAAATCTGCATGAGAAGCCGTGTCCAGCTATTAAATTGTAATTTGCAGAAGTATAAATAGCAGCACTGTCAAGCGGTGACTGTAATGTTTGTCAGCGGTATGTAAATGTGCCTCTGCTCCCTCCCTTTGAAGGGATTGACTTCTTAACTGCCATTGGAAATTCACTGAAAGTGATACTCCAAGCTCCAAGCTAATGTTCTGAAGACATTATAAACAGGCATAGACAAGATGCTCCAAGCGTTGACAATATGTCTCATAGGCATCAATTCCATCCACAAGCCTTGTCACCAACACTGTGCCTACTTTAAAACAGTATGAATCTTTGCAAAAGATTTGCCACATCAGTGATAGGGCCGATAACTTCCCTAATAGTCTGTCAAAAGACTGGCACCAAAGTTACATTATTCTATATAGGGGATAGAAGTAAGAAGAACACTATTTTGGAGTAAAACAGAGGGGAAAGAAAACAAAAACCCCCACGACACTATGCACTAAACGTGAAATATAATTCACTGAGCAATGCTGACCAATATAACTAAAGTAAAACTAAATTCAAACTAGATATAGTTGTGCCTTTTAGTGCACATAAATAAATGTAAAATCCAAAAAAACAACCCACAACCAAAGAAACCTTGGCTGAATTTTGCAACAAATACACAAAATTGCATATGTAAACTGAGTTTGCCTCTGCCCTCTCATCCACCTTTCATGAGCAGTCAGTCCAAATGGAGAAATGGCTTTAGAATAGTAAAGAATGCATATTAAAGAACTCTGAAACTACAGCTGCCCTCCTCCATGGTCCAACAATTACCACTGATCGGCTGCGTGATGCAGCCAATTAGCGGCAGTAACGTGCTCCCACTAAAATGAACAGCAGTGCTTTCCACATGGGGCCTAAAAACATCTTCTGCATGACATTTAATTGAGTGAGAAAATATGCAAATGCACCTACAGAAATTCTACAGAAAGGGGCAATGCAGTCATCATATACATTAAAGTGCATATCATGATGATTATGATGATAATATGAAGACTCAAGTGTTCCCCTAATTTGGAGTAATAGCCCATGACAACTATGTTAATCTTTTTAAATTTTTGGTTTTCTTGATATACAAAGTATGACCGCAGGATTCTGTACCTAATCAAACACTTCTCCCAAAACAAGCTCTGTTGAGGGGGGAGGGATCTGCTGTCAGTGATTACATCATAATTACCTTAAATTGTATAAAAGAAATAGCACAACGACCTTATAATCTCTCCATTTTGCTCAAACTAATTCACAGGTCTTACCTGGTTGCCCTTGACATCAAGGCCGCGAAACATTCTTAACACTTCTGCCCTCCGTGGACTATGTTAATCTTTAAACATTGTATAAGCGTATTAAGCATACTATAAAATTTTATATTTTAGTCCCCAGTTGAGTTTACGATTATCTACAATTTATATAAAGTGAGCAAGAAAGACAAAATAAAATCCATTTGTGTAAAAGGCTTCATCTTTTTGAGAAAACTTGTTGCTATTGAGCCTGTAACACAAACTATTGCATAAAACTCTTCAAGAGCGAAACAAGTCCAATGTCAGGAATAGAAAAAGCATAAGTGTTGGAAGCAAACGAGTAAAGTCAGTGTTTGCGTTATGAAGTAAATGGCCATACTGTGTGCCTCCAAGACCAACCACACTAAAAGCTGACATCACAGGGCAGGGAATGCCTGCTTTAGATACTGAAACAACAGGATCAATAAATTGCAAGTGTTAAAAGATAGTAAATGTAAATAGCCTATAAACAGTAAGTGTTACCGTCTCATGAAAATATGATCATGAATCACGCTCACACAAATTTACACAAAAAGACTTTCATTTTAAAATTGTTACTTAACAACAAAAGCGATTGAAAAAAAACTCTAAATAGATTGTTTGTCCCGAGTTTAGAAATACTTTTTTTTCTTTTTTAAATGTTTTTATTTTTTTGTAAACAAGTTATTAAACAGCAATTACAAGTAGCATATTGCTAATTCAAAATCATTTTGTATCTGTTCATCATGCGCCTAAGTCCTATTCGGGACATTTTGAAGCTGGCCAATTCAATTTACCTGCAATCAAACCATACACCCCATGGTATTTCAATTGCTGACATTTTACCTCTTTCTATGCAAATTGTTTTGTAAACATACAGCACCAATTTAACCATTTTATTTTACATTCTCCCTTCCTCCCCAACTCACTTATAATTTCTTTACCTACAGGTTTTTTCTCACCTCACCTTTCCTCTCCTTACTCATTACTTTAATGATTTCTTTTAATTACTTTCCTCACCCTTCCTCTCCTTAACGTAATCACTTGAAACCTACCCCAGATTTCCTTGCATGTCATCCAACAAAGTAATCTTACTCTTGTTACGTTTTACTGGAGCCATAATTCTCGCATCAGCCAAGCACTATAATCACAGCTGCCCCATTACATCTTAAACTAAATTTAGATAATAAGTAAAAATATAATGGATAAAATAAAGTTTAATCAACAAGACCTGGTGGAATAAAGCAGAGGTGGGGGGAAAAGGGCAGGTCTGAGTAGAGGGGGGAGAGGATCGGCCAGATCGGGGGGGGGGGGGGAATCAGAGAACAGGTAAGTGGGAGGGGGCAGCTCAGAATAGAGGGAAAGGGCCAAAATGTGTGTCCTTACAGGAATTCAAGCACCTTGCATGGCAGGGATCAGGATGCACCTCATGTTAAGCCCCATCCAGCGTGACAGACATTTCTCACAGTGCGAAATCTCGATATTAGATACGGCAATGGCAGTTCGATTTTACGTAAAGGTCAATAAAATGTCAAATCAAACCTTAAGACATTTTTCTCTGAACACATGCTAAAATGTAAGTTTGAGGGTCAATAGACATTGATTCCGGATTATAGCAATTTGTAAGGCACCCAACTGCCTCCTATTCACTATCAATTTGCTCAAATCTGTACACTGACTTTTTGTAAAGTCATAAAAATTCTATAAAATGTGAATAAAGGGGGTGAGCAGAATATCACTACATTGTGATAAGGAGACTCAATGCTAAACAGTGTCACTTACTTTATTCACATTTATTGTATTTGTTGAGGTGTACTTATTCTTCCTTTTAAGCCTATATAAAACTTAGAGAGGCTCTAGAGTTCTATGTACCATCAAATTATTTGTCTATATTTGTGAGTTTGTCTTGATTGAATCAGTCCATTATGCATAGTGCTATTATCTTTCAGTTATATAGCGGCAACAAGTTACGCAGTGCTTATTTACCCCTATAAAAAATTGACAGAAGATCTCAATGACAAGATTCTTTCGTTCCCTAACACTTTCTTCATTAAAAAAGGGCGTCTATAAAGAGTTAACAGCTATCCATGGGACTGGCTATTTCTGCCATTCCAGGAAATGGTGATTTGAAATCCATAAAGGCATATGGGAAGGTAAATGAAAGGCTAAAAAAATAGCACCCTGCTGTTTAAATGGGAAACCAAGTCGCTTGTTTCCATGAGAAGACAGGCTTGCCAAAACCACAGAAAGATAAAACACTCAGTATTTATGAGGTCTCTATAGCCTCCTGTAATATATTTCAATTACCTATATGGGGCTGTAGTGGATATGAAGGTGATCCAATAAATGCCCATAATTGTGCAGAGGAATGTACTACTCTCAGTGTGGCTAATGCATATCAATAACACCCCAGTGACTACATACAGCTCCACTATATACTATTTGGACTGTAATAGCCATAGGGTAGATACTGCCTATCCTAAGCTTTGTATACCAAGACTGGCCATCAGGAAAACTGGGTTAACACCCGATGAAAAATGGTGCCTCTCGCATACCTTTAGCATGCTACTGATTCTGTAGGCCACATGCAGGCCCTTTTGAGTATGCATGTTACTATTTTCCAGTGCTAAACGAAAAAATGTTTAACCTATATACATGTTCTGATGTTTATGTAAACTGTATAAATTAAGGTGACCTGATTTTTAAAATTAAATCCAGCGACATTTGTTTTTTTTAATTGGCACAGGTAAAAAAATATTTTATAACTATATATGCGGTGTATATCACATTTTGTCCATGAGGGGGAAATAAACAAAAAACAACCCAGAATCTTTTGGGCACATTGAGTGTATCATGGGCCTGGTGCTGAGAATTAAAATAGACAATCTAAATTCCTCGGCATCCAAGTGTACCGGATAAAGATGACAACAGTGTGAGGCAGATAAAAGATAGAACCTTATGTGATGGGATTGGTAGTCCATCAGTAAACTAAAACAAAAATCATACATGGGATGACTGAAGCCACAATCTACTTCCACTAATCCTTATCAATAAAATATGCAGATTGAAATAGAGTAAATAACAAAACCTTCACTCTCTCACACTGACTACTGGGCTTAGAAAATTTGTCCTCTGAAGCAACTACAAATTCAGAAGCGAGTTTTATCTCTGGATAAATAAAAATGACATAGTTCAATTTATCCATACAGTAAGTAAAGTGCTAGGAAACAGATGACCAACCCCCCCCCCAGGCTCTGCCACGCAGCAACCAAACAACACACACCCACCCCCCAGGACAGGCTCTGCCACGCCGACACCCAAATTATTAATGCACTCATACCCTTGCATATTGCCTCCCTTTAGCATCATGCCAACCATGGCATCCAGATTGAAAGCAGGATCTGACCAACACTCAGATTGGAAGCATAGGACTTGCTATCCTAGCTTCAAACAGCCTTCCTGAGCCATGCCCCCAGCCCATTTACACATGCATGCTATCATGCATAATTCACTCACATATTCATTCACTCAATCACATACACCCTCCTCCACCTCCTTACCCAAACCGCAGATCACTCTGTGCTGCTCCAAAACTTCCGCAGGGGCCACTGCTTACCTCTGTGTTGCACGCACTCTGTGTGAGCACTTCTTTTGTAATGCCCAGGGAATGCAGGATCAGAGCAGAGTCATGTGACGTAACGTAAACTCACTGGGCTCTTGCTTCCTCTAGGCAGATTCAAGAGATGTTGCTCGCAACGCACGGGTAAGGGCCCCCGCGGAAGTTAATGGGACCTTGCATTGGGGGACATGACGGGGACATACTTTGTCTAGGGATAGTGTCCTCAATCTGGGGACTCTGAGGACATCTGGTCATGCTAGTATGAATAAAACACATTCTTATTGTAAAGCACTAACCCAGCATAGAATATCTATATAATTGTCACCTAAAAGGTCAAAGTAAGACCTCCCCGGTTAGCCACACTTCCAAAAACAAGTGTTACTTTTTGCCATTAACCCTTGAAGGACCAAGGCCCTTGAAGGTCCCCATCCTTTAAGACCCAAGAGCATAATATTTTGTCCACTGCTATGCTCACTGAACGCGGTTAATTCCTAATGCGGTATCCTAAAAACTATACAGGTCAGGCTAGATAAAAACGAAATTACATAGAAGAGTCCAGAGTACAGAGTTTTATCTGTCCATCCATTAGCAAGTGCACGCGTACCCACTCACAAAGACCCTGCTAGTAGCATGCCCCCAGATGGACCAGAAGACTAAACACACCATTGGCATCAATAATTTTGTCATCTTAGGGGGCAAAGCACCAAGCTTTCTCTTGATCATAGGTACTCACTTTAAACTTAACCAAAGGGTTAAGAAGCAATTTTCCTTATAATGACCATAACACCTCTAATTTATGTACTCTCCATGCTGTACCTACACAATGTTAGGGACCTTGTATTTTTTGTTTTTTTGTTAAAGCAGAACTGAATAAAACTGTTATCAGATTTATTTTAAGTGAGAGGCGACTTTCACAATCAAAGTGTGCGAAATATAAGCCCCATTAGCAACCACCTCGATTTGTGCATGTGAAAACCAGCAAGTATCCAGACAGTGACAATACACAAAATAAATGAAGTAGTGCCACTACAGAGACTCAGGACCAAGTGTACATACCTAGCAAGACTATTGCATGTCAATATTTTTTATGCATGAACTTGGGGCACAGAATAAAGAAAACAAGATTCAGTGAGTTCAGTAAGGTACAATAAAGTATTTCATAATTTGACAAAGAATAGACTGCAACCAGACTTTACATTTACGGATCAGAGATGCAATTACTTCAACACACAACCTGTCAGTTTCATCAAAGGGCTATTTTAAAACACACACACACACTATATATATATATATATATAACTGATCTACAAAATCAGTTAAAAAACCTGCATATACACGCCTGCAATACACTCCTCCATCTTCCCCACAACTGACTTTTTGTATCAGATTGTGGCTTTGTGCAGTACTTTTACTTCATGTTATTTAAACAAAGAGGCAAGAGCTGCATTGCTTGCCTTCTCTTCATTTGTCCCTGGCTGTAACACTGAGCATTTCTACTGTACATAAGGTAAATAGATTTTAATAAGACTCATTCTCCAGTCCATGTCAGTCCACTGCATTAGACCTCACAATTAAAGAAATTCAGAAGTTACATACTTCTATGCAAATTTTAAACTTCTGGAATAGGGTCATGTATTTTAATTTAATTACAGTTGTCGTTTTTCGTTTGACATTCTCTTTGCAAAATATTGTTTTCCAAGTTCAAATTATTAATGTTCAACGTTTTAAAGAACTTGCTTGTTTCTCAAAGGAAAATCACTCCCAGTAAAACGCATCCTTGCCAAAGGTCTGCTACGCTGGCTGAATCTGCGCATCGGTAACTCCGTACTAATTATGGAGAAATTAGACTGTGCCTTTCTATAAAGGGTTTATTTCTCTGCAGAGGTTTGACTCAGCACCACCCCTGCAGGCCCACTAAGTAAGTGGCTATTGAATTCATTCTATAGGAGTTGTGTTCATTAAGCAATTCATTTACAGCTTCTAAGAGTTAGCAACTTGATGCAGCATCAAATGAAGATCAAACTAAAATGTATGTTTAAAGATGGTCTATATAGCAAAATACATAAAAATGGTCATATCTTTCTGCTTGCATTTATAAAATCATCCAAAATGTTGGAAAATAAGAAATGTTGCACACATTCACCTTAGAGTAGCAAGTCCCATACAGCCCAAAGAATGCATTTTAAAGTACTTTGTAGCCTATTTGGTAAAAATTAGGGACACACCACTAAAGTAGTTGACCAAATTTCTAAAATTAAAGTGTTTATAGTATTATTAAAGTATTTAATAGATCAAAGTTAATTAAGGCGCTTCAAATAAAGTATAAATTGTGATATGTACAAAATAAAAACACCCGGCAAACAAGTAAATTTTATTTAGTGCTTTGTGCGAAAAACAGGAAAAGCTGCCAGCACTAAGTAGATGACCCCTATGTGACTATAGACAAAGTAGATAAAGTGCAGCACTATTTATAACCAATATATCATGAAAGTGAATAAATGAAATGCTGTTATGAATCGTTATTGATAGATGGAGTATGTTTCAGTGTAAGTGTGTGATAGCGAGTGCGCTAGTGTGTTTGTGTGTAGTTGCTGGGGGGCACTCAGCTATACCTGCTCAATGGGTCAGGAGATAAGTATATATATTTCAACAAAGCAGACAATACAGGGTACACTAGGTACTAGGGGCTGCCAACCCATGGCAAAACTAGCCACAGTAATAAATTCCAGTGCTTTTATTATGAAAACCTGGAGCACAAGATACAGCTGTGAACATTCAGTTGCTAGATCTACCCCTCCATGTTTTCTTGATTTTTTAACCCCTTAAGGACAATGGGCGGTCCCTAAACCCATTGAAAACTATGCATTTTGTATGGGCTTTGTCATTAAGGGGTTAATTATAAGATGGTGCACTGGGGATCACCTTCGAGTGCCATAGGCTTGGGTGTCAAATATAAAAATGTAAAACAGCTCAGTGCTTGTATAATACCTGTGTACCCATAGTGGTGGTCTTTAATAAGAAAAAGCAAAAGGAGGCCCTACCTGACGTGCCAATTGAATCAGGGCAGCCGGGGGGGGTTAAGCAGACTGTCTTTCCTATCATATAACCTAAAGGGCAGTGTATATCCTGTCCTCCCACAGAATTTCACCCTGAACAGAAGTCAGCCTTTAAAGGCACAACTTATGAATGCAGACATTCTGTGCAGGGGTATAAATACTGCTAAACCTTCAGGGCAAAAGAAAATTGACTTTTTTTTCCCCATCGCATTATGGGTCCCATTGGACGTTAAAATTAAGGGACTCCTAGAACAGAATGGTTGTGGCACACACTGAAGTGCGCCACTGCATTTTCTTTACGACCTACCAGTATGTCCAATGGGGCACCTTGGCAAACCTTGTATGTCTATAGGGGCTCAAACAGGTAAAGTATACAGAATGCTTTCTGTGTATGCTTGTGAGGGTCTTGTTGTACCCCCTGAAGCACATGTGAGTTAGCGTTGGAGCAGACAAACATGGAGTGTAGTGAGCATATGCACTGGCACCAAGTAGATGTGTTCAGTCAAACCTTACACCTGCGAGCCTAGGGGTGAAGAGGGTGGAGGTTGGGCAGGTAATGAAAATCCTGATACCATAGGCCAGGGCAACCCCAGTCCTCAAGGGCTACAGTCCATAATTTTGGAAATTCTAGGTTGAGCGTCGGCATCTCAAACGAAAGTTAACTACCAGATATTGCTGCATCCAACTAGTCTAGAAGCTTCCATTAGAATATGGCAATACATTAGACTTGGAAGTCTAGCAGATCCACCCTCTATACACTTGGTGATACTTGCTAACTTTCCACAAACAGCTGTCTGCAGGAAGATAAACACATTTTCTTACAATGATCCGTCTAACGTAATCCCCATATCTTGATGAAAAATCAGTGCTACAAAAGGACAAGTCATATGTTTCTTAGAACCGTTCCAATTAAAGAATTAACATTTACATTACAGCCGAAAAACTGAAAAGTTGACAGCACAAGCATAAATTCTGTGACCTACAGTGTCCCCTACTTCTACTCACCGCACCCTTACAAAGCCCGCAAAACAATCGGTTTCCTAAAGGGAGCAGAAAACTTTGTCCCCAGGATTTGTCCCCATTTAAGACCGCTGCTCTCATGGTATACAATTTTAACCCATTAAAAACCATTACACTGATATATCAAGTTATACCAAACCGTTTCACGTGGAACTTTCATTTTCCCAAACCCTACATTTTATAAAGGCAAAATTCCAGAGGAACAGTCAGAAATAGAAAACCGTAGTGGCCAGATTTGTAAAACACATCCCCATATAGTCATCGATAACGTACACTATTTTGCCAAGCTTTTCTGGAGTCGACACCTGCATCTTACAAATGTTTTAAGATAGTTCTAACTAAACTAAAAGAATCCCACCTGGAATGGGGCCTGGGGAGAACATGTGCTTTAAGTAAATAGCAAGAGCCCTAAAGGTTTGAAACTGCTATAAAACCTGGAGTTGTAATCAGCATATAAAACAGCTTCCAATACGAGGGTTAGTTTTCTGTGATGACTTCATTCTCTATCTGGGAGCAAAATCTGGTCAGCACCTTTTCCATGCCCTACCCTGTAAGAAGAGCAATACTTATTCCTTACTGTAAGGTGAGCTTTTTATATTAGAGGATGGGAAAAGGTAGACGGTGTATATTGACCGTAGCAATTTTAACCCCACGCTCAAGAAGTGATATGTACACACAGTGCAACAAAATCATCCGGAAGAAAAGGCTTGCGCAAAAAAAATCATAGAATCACAATACAGATTCTATAATTATCCATTCTATGACACAATCAAAACTTTTCTTAGTAATGTGAAGCCCTCTGGCTGTTTGGTATGGCTGCAAACCCTGACATTAAAAGTGTATGGGATTGCTCTCCAGGCTTCTTCAATGCAACAGCAGCAGTAATTCCAGAGAACACAGTCTCCAGAAGTTTAAAACAACAGGAGCGAGGGTTAAACAAGAGGTCTTGAGAGGCACAAAAACCCCTCACTGCAGAAAATCGGCCAGGGAAATAACTGAAGATAGATTAGAAGGGGTCTGGAGTTCAAACATAGTGCAGCTCTAGGGTTATATACATGCATATACGGAATATGCAAAAAAACCAATAAAGAACTGCCAAGGAAAGGGCATCTTTTGTACAAGATAGTTGTCAAAAGTGACCAATTGGTGGTCAAAACCTGAGCATGCAAACCTTATAAACCAAGGGGGAAAATATTTAGAATAAGCACACCATCATTTAGCACTTTGATTACTTGAATCAACCAATCAGGATGGCAAGGCTTATGGGGTGGTAGCCAATACTGTCAAAGTACTAGCCATTGTGGGACTCTTGACCATTTTTATTATATCTGATTTATTTGTCTAAGATCAGACTTGAAAATATGCCCCAAAATCAAATGACTGGTAGTGCAAATGCAAACTCAAGTCTAAAAAATGGTAGTATAAATAGTTTGTATTGGTTTATTAATGTTATGTTTTCATTAGGTGACGGCAATCATGAATTCCTAACATGCCCCACAAAAGTTAGACAGAGTAGGACATGCTTTATGGGTTCTTTGGCAATAAAGGATTACTGTTTGGCAGCTGTAGTGCTCGCACAGCCGATTATATAGCAAAGCACCCAACAAATACACAAACAATAACAGAAAGCGAAATATATCAGCTGATAATAACGGTCACCTGAAAAGAGGTACAAGGTACAGAACAGTCATCTATGCCCAAAGGAGGAAGCAATAGCATAAGTGACTCTGACGTGGAAGATTTGGAAGTGGCATGTTGCATCATTAAGAAACCGAAGGAGTGAGCTCATGGTAGGGAGAGAAACAAATCTCCACAGTATACAGCTCCAGACTTGTTCTCATGAGCTCATCCTTGGCATACAACAGGTGAACATTGTACACAGCTCAGCGATTTAACAAGCTATTCAGAAATATTACAAAGGGCAAAACTTATCAATCAAGAGCACGTACAGAAGATGTTCTCATCGTCCGCTGCAGCAGAACGCAGCCAGCCTCAGGCATGAGCCTATGGCAAACTCTTAACACTCCTGTTTATTGGAAAGCCAATACTTCTTATATGGAAGAGATTAGTCTGTTGTATGTACATGATAGCTATGTAATGGTGCACACAAAATTATTAAAGTGAAAGGTGCTTTTAATAGCACGTCCTTAATATTTGAGTATTTCCTTTAGGATAACTATAAAGCAAAGGCTACTTCATCGGTAGGTGCTTACAAAAAAACAGATCAAACCAAGAAATATATAAAGCAGATCTGCCACATCGCAACAAATCTCGTATTAGCTAAGCCTATGTAATAGTGTTTACAAATGCACATTAAGCAATATATATGTGTATTATACATGGTCACCAGATTTGGATATTACTGACCTATCCTTAAGCTAGAGTGTTTTAATTAGATCAAATGCCTTTAGAAAAGGTGGCGTGAGACTAAATTGCTTCAAGAATGGGAAACAATTAGAAAACACGTTTTGTCTCATTTAGCCTCAGTCTCCCTGAGGCAAGTCTTTAAAATTTCCAAACAGACTCAAGCAAAAAGCGCAAGCTCTATGCAGTTTTAATAGAATTAGTTCACCAGCACTCAATATAGAAGTAAAAACAAAACAAACAAACAAAAAAACTAACCCTACATTGCTATCATGGTTTAAGGGGTATTGCTCAGTTTCCCTGTGGTAAACTTTTAAATATCTTCAAAGCTATTAGATTACCTTTAAAAACAAAAATGTAACCTCTAGATCACGATAACACCATTCAGTACAGTTATGCTAAAAGTGAGGGCAAGTATACCAAAAAACATGTAATGGACAGTGTGTTCCTGTAGATGGCAGTAAATATGCTGACATCATTCAAAGCAAAATGGTACTTATTTTTCGGAGATCCAAGGTTATATGTGCACGGACACACACCTTAATATACGTTTTTATTATACATACACACACAAACCTATAAATACATACATACACACACACAATCGCTTTAGTTACAGTAGTTACAGACGGAGTGCGTATTAAACATAAATTTTGAGCAAACATAACTGAATGCCTTATAACAATGCAGTTTTTATTGGGTTAAAAGATAACTGGGTATTTTGAAAAGATTGACACATCTATGTATTAATTCTATCATCACAATCAACGGAATTTATGTTGGAAATATTAACTTGGTTAAAGCAAATTCCAACAAAATCCTAGATTTTTTTTCTACAGCGTTTGCACGTTAAACATTTATCACTGTAAATACAACTGAGGGAATAGCATTGTGGGTTTTTTTTCCCACATAAATCTTTTACTTAACTCAGTTTATTGAAAACAGTCCATGCAGAGTTTCAAATACAACATAGATGTGCAACATATAAGCAGGCGATCTACAATAGTCAGGCAGAAGTACAGAATACAGGCATCCTACACAGGCATACAGGCATCCTATACAGAATACAGGCATACAGTTCAACGATAATCACAGAGGGATGTGGAAAAGGCGATCGACAGAGCAGGGCTGTGAAACGCGT